>CM036253.1:35160218-35280218 GCA_020698575.1 Bostrychus sinensis
CCCACCATCCCACTGATTAAAATAATGTCCCACTTTTTCATTGGTGCTCAGTTTAGTTTAGTTTATTAAGATCCCCATTAGCCACTGAAACAACAGTAGCTATTCTTCCTGAGGTCTCCTCTGTATTCATTACATTTTTTACTTAAAGTTTTACACCACTCACACATACACAACACACAATAACAATGACAATATACAAGACATACAATAGTTCATAGCAGCCCAATGCCAAAAGAAAAGAATGTTCAAAGAACAGCTCATATCATCATATCATTATAAACTACATTACATATTCAATAATTACAACATAATTAAATCATTGTTTGCAGCAGTTTTCTTAATCAAAATACATAATTATCAGTGATTACTGTGTAAACAAAAAAGTTTTAAGACCTTTTGAAAGCATTTTTTATTATTTTCCAACAACAAAAATCTGTTAATCATATAATACAGTGAAACCAATGAAAAAGTAACTTAAGTTAGTTAAGTTAAGAAAGTTGTAGAACAACAAGGTAAGATCAGTATTCCCTGTATAAAATGTAGAATAAATATTAGTGGCCAGCAGTGTTCTACTTTGCTGGGTTGGAATATATAGTTGGTGTGTTGCTGCCCCTGTGTTTCAGGACGGGGCTATCATGGGGGCTTTGAGTTGGTGCAGCTGCTGCTAGCGTGTCTTGAGAAAATACAGGCATTACTTTAAATAAAAAGTCCTAAACTGTAGCATCTTGTATCTTTTATCTAAATGAGCTTTAGACTCAGTCAACATCAAAGCTTTTATTTCTCAGTCCGTCCCTCCTTGTCCCACCAAATCGCACAACTGGTCTCACTTTTTGTAGTTTTTGAGGTGTTCACCCTAGGCATATTACAGTTTTCTGTTTGGTGAAAAGAAGTTCAGCTGGATAGTAAAAAGTGTCAAAATTCAAGGTCCAAACTGCCTACAATCAAACAGAAATCAGTCAAATAAGCATTCAGGCCATCTATATTTTGCAAAATGACATGTAAAACAATCCTGTGCATTAAGCATTAGAATGGTGTCTGTGTGTGTGTGTCCAGCTCCAGTTGAAAATGGTGACGCAGGCATGAACACAGAGGAACCTTGGGACCAGAAAGAAGAGGAGCCCAGTGAGGAAGAGCCTGGAGGCGGCTTTTGTGGGGACCGGGAACCCTCGGGCCAGGTAGCCACAGAGGCCATGGACGAGGAGGAGGAGATCTCTGTGCCCAAAGCCCCCCCACCACAGCCCGATGCTCCCAAGAAGGAGCACATCAACGTAGTGTTCATTGGACACGTAGGTCAGTGCCCACACAGCATTTTTCTCATCTGTACTTAAGATTCTGCAAATCACTTCATTGGTGTGGTAAGGCCAATAGAACATGAGCCTGTATGGAGCTGAGAATCAGGAGCGCTCCATTCTTACTATTTTTAATTTGTGTTATGCAGTTAAGTGCAAATCCTACAGTGTGTCAGCCCCGCAAAAAACTGTCCGCTGTCCACTTAAGCCATCTCTGCCTGTTTGTACATTATCAAATGTAGAGTATGTAGTTAAGGGTCCTCCCATCGATCGGCCACTGATCAGTGATCGGCCAATCATGGCTAAAAATAGAATGAGTGGTAAAATGGGCCGATCAAATTTCGTCTTACATGCGAGGCTCTCGCATCTACTGCCTGCACAGATTCGTTGATCGACCTCAAAAATCTTGATTGGAGCATCCTTATATGTAGTGATTCTCAGCACTAAGGGGTGGGGGTGGATTCAAGATGGTGGAGTGAGCAGAAGGAAAGTTTGTGGGGTCCGGCAAAGAAAGTGATTTTGATGTGCATATCTTTTTTTGGAAAGATGGTTACTTCTGAGGAAAATACAAAGTAAGTGGCACCCCGAGAGAACATTTGTGAGAGACATTTGTGCTGGAAAAAAAAACTAAGTTGGTGTTAAGCAAAATGGCTAACTCCAAGCTACTAGCTAACCTTCCCGATCATGACTACGATTTAGCGTCTCTGCAAGAAGCATGTGAGGACAATGATATCGTGGAAATGTAACAAGAACAAACCGCAGCAAAAGATCCAAAGTGACAACACTTTGTTACCAAGTCCAAAAACAAAAAGAATTAAAAAGAGACACACAATGAAACAGCAAGCATTAAAGACATCTACGAAGCTGTACTGGCGTTTATGACGAGCTTTGAACTGCAAATTGAGGTGAATGCTAAAGTGACAAAAGAAAACAAAGAAGAAATTGAATAACTTAAAATGCAAATTGAGTCTTTAACAAAAGAAAACAGAGGGCGCTAGATATTGCAGGAGATGGGATCTTCGACTGCTTGGAATCTTAAAAATACAAACGCCATGATTTATAATTTCATTTAGTGTAATAAAACTCACTAAAAAATTATTATTAAAATTATTAGTTATTTAAAAATTATTTTTAATCTGTAGTTGGTGTTTTCACGATAAATTGGATAAAAGCAGTTTTCATACTACCGAATTCTATATGGTTTTACATCCCCAAAATATTTTTTTAAAAGTGGGAGGATTGGTAAAACTAAATAAGTTTTGTTTTATTGGGGTATTGAGTATTTTTAAAAAGTATTTAAAGCAATACCTTTTATTAAATTTGATTCAGAATCATCTATATAATTCAAAAGGGCAAATTAACTTGCCTAAGCTGCAATTAGGTCAACTTCCTTTAAATGATAAATGTGTGAATAAAATTATTGGCAAGTCAATAAAGAATATTTTATTTAATGACTTTGACAAAAGTACAAACTTGAGTTGCAACTTGAGGTTAAACAGTAAATATTAGGGCCGGGAATTGGTTAAAAAAAAATTAACTAATCGCAAATCTGAAAAAACTTAATCGCATTATGAATTCACGTACAAACACAATTTGTAAAATTTGCAAAATTGTAAATTTAGAAAGTTTATTTTTAATTGACCTTCAAATACTTTACTGTAAACTTGTGCAATGCAAACAAAACTTGCAAAGAAAATAAATTAATAGTCTCTTTGAGACCTGTAACTTGTCTTCACTGACAAAGCCTAAATAAGGTACAACAAATACACAAAACTTACCTAAAAAAGCATGTGTAAACTCTTTTAGAACTTTAACAAAAATAAGTTTAAAATTAGTTTTTCTTCAATTAATAACAATTGTTGTGGTTCACAACAGTGTAAATACTATGAACTATGTTACTCCAGTGGTAATTGAACTCACCCTTAAACATAAACATAAACTGTACATAACTTTTGTTTTGTCTATATTGCTGTCTGGTGACGATTTGAAGCGGAATTGTCCATTTAGCAATGTGTCTTTTTGGACACTCATGTTGCTTTAGCTCGTTCACTTGTTGTATTAGGCTCGTTCCAGATGAACTGCGCCGCAATGGGAGGAGGGGAAATACACCTGTACTGAAGTCGGACAGTTTGTGGCTCAGATCACGCACCACCACGCCCGAAATCCACTTCTCGTGTGTGTTGGATATGATTTTAAAAATAAATGCATTAAACTGATTTATAAGAACTTTTCTGTCCCTTGCTTGACCACAGTCTGTGCGTTAATGAGGCGCTCCTCAGGAGCACACAACATGAGGCACATTCAGCAGTGGTTCTTAGCTTTTATGTCTAAGTTTACACATTATAAATGTTGAACAGCCTTCTATAACAGCAGATACTGTGCACAATCTCTTTAATAATATTCTACTTCACACTGAGCAGTGGGACAAAAAGTTTATCCATGTCAAAACTGTAACTTTAGTCTGCATTAAAAAAAAAAAAAAAAAGAGGCAGGAGAGGAGGGCAGTGAAGTGTCGTGTGTTACATTTCTGATCGGCACTAAACTCAGATCCAATCACCTGTCCGTTCACCGCTGACATGGGCGTTTTCCCATCATGCACTGAGCCGTGCAGCCTCCGCAGTTGCTCCTGATGAACTGCGGTGGCTCGCTCAGGTGCTGGTCTCGTTTGGATCTCACGAGCTTTTGGTGACCGTCGCACTTGTGGCATCAGAGCAAGTCGGGAACAAGTCGGACACAAATCTAACCGGCGTGCACTGCGCACAGACCGACACCAATCGAAACTGCGAAAGTTTGGCTCATCTCAAACGCGCCTGATGGATGGAAACGGAAATGTGTCTTCTTCTGGAAGTGCATGGAGCATTTCTGCTCCGCTGGAAGACCTGTGGCGCGTTGCTGTTTCTGTCAGTGTCGTCGTAATATTTTGATCAAATTAATCGATGCATCAATTGAAATTAACACAATCAATAAATTAACGCACTGCGTTAACGCAATAATTTTCCCAGCCATTGTAAATATATAAAGCTTATGAAATTGTATCTTGTATTTTTTTTAGCCTTATACAGTGGAAAGAAACAGTATTGGCACCCCTTGGAAATACTAGGATTTTTGCATGATTTGGTCATAAAATGTGATCTGATCTTCATCTAAGTCACAACAATAGACAAACACAGTCTGCTTAAACTAATGCTAAACAAACGACATTTGTTCATGATTTTATTGAGCATTTATGTAAACAATCACAGTACAGGGTAGAAAAAATATTGGAACCCCTAGGCTAGTGACCTCTTCAAGAGCTAATTGGAGTCAGGTGTCAGTCAACCTGGGATCCAATCAGTGTGAGAAGATTGGGGGTGTGGCTTAAAGTGGCCCTGACCAATAAAAAACACCCCCCAGTTTTGAGTTTGCCATTCTGAAGAAGCATTGCTTGATGTGAACCATGCCTCACACAAAAGAGCTCTCAGAAGACCTATGAGTAAGAATTGTTGACTTGCATAAAGCTGGAAAGGGTTAAAGGATCTCTAAAAGCCTTGATGTTCATGAGTCC
The DNA here is from genome assembly GCA_020698575.1 of Bostrychus sinensis. NCBI lineage: Eukaryota > Metazoa > Chordata > Actinopteri > Gobiiformes > Eleotridae > Bostrychus > Bostrychus sinensis. Next base: position 35,165,052 of record CM036253.1, read on the forward strand.
ACAGTACGAGCGACTGTCTATAAATGGAGAAAGTTATATACTGTGACCACACTCCCTAGGAGTGGCCGTCCTGTAAAGATGACTGCAAGAGCACAGCGTAGAATGCTCAATGAGGTGAAGAAGAATCCTAGAGTGTCAGCTAAAGACTTACAGATATCTCTGGCACGAGCTGACATCTTTGTTAACAAATGTACAATAGGTAAAACATTGAACAAGAATGGACTTCATGGGAGGACACTACAGAGGAAGCCACTTTTGTCCAAAAAAAATAATGCTGCAAGTTTAAAGTTTGCAAAAGAGAACCTGGATGTTCCACAGAACTACTGGCAAAATATTCTGTGGACAGATGAAACCAAAGTTGACTTATTTGGAAGGAACACACAACGCTATGTGTGGAGAAAAAAAGGCACAGCACACAAACATCAAACCTCATCCCCACTGTGAAGTCTGGTGGAGGGGGCATCATGGTTTGGGGCTGCTTTGTTGCCTCAGGGCCTGGACAACTTGCTATCATCGACAGTAAAATTAATTCCCAAGTTTATCCAAACATATTGCTGTAAAACATAAGACCACCTGTCCACCAACTGAAGCGCTACAGAGGATGGGTGATGCAACAGGACACTGACCCAAAACATAGAAGCAAATCAACAACAGAATGGCTTCAACAGAAGAAAATATGCCTTCTGGAGTGGCCCAGTCAGAGTCCTGCCCTCAACCCAATTGAGATGCTGTGGCATGACCTCAAAAGAGCAATTCCAGACCTCCCAAGTATACTGCTGAATTTTAACAGTTTTGTAAAGAGAAATGGTCCACAATTCCTTCTGAGCGCTGTGCAGGGCTGATCTTCACTACAGAAAACGTTTGGTTGAGGTTATTGCTGCCAAAGGAGGGTCAACCAGTTTTTAAATCCAAAGGTTCCAATACTTTTTCTACCCTGTACTGTGAATGTTTACATAAATGCTCAATGAAAACATGAAAGAAATATTTGTTTTTTTTGTTTGTTTTTTTGCAGCATTAGTTTAAGCAGACTGTGTTTGTCTATTGTTGTGACTTAGATGAAGATCAGATCACATTTTATGACCAAATCATGCAAAAATCCTAGTATTTCTAAGGGGTGCCAATACTTTTTCCCTCCACTGTATAATGAGAGTAAGCTGTTGTAGATGTTATTTATACAAATGTCAAGCCTTGTTATGTTTTTGTTCTCTTTGCAATGGATGCATTATAAAATCTCCCATTGAAAGATTGTAAATTGATATTGTTAGTATCTTTTTTTAAATGTTTTATTATTACCCTATTGTATGTATCTGTGTTTTATACCTTTACTGCTCAGAGTCTTCTGTGGAATAATAATAATAATAAAAAAAAAATACTACAGCTCCAAATACTTCAAAAGGACAGAGAATATGAGTGAGCTGACTGCACAGTCCTGTCATGTTCTTTAGGCAGAAATTGCTTGTATTGAGATGAGAGAGGTTCCAGTCGGTACAATAGACTGTTGTCACCATAATGCTGTTCTGAAGCCTGTTCTCTGTTCTGTTCTGTTTGACAGATGCTGGCAAGTCCACAATTGGTGGACAGATTATGTGAGTAGTTCTTTTTTAATACCTCGTCACATCAGCGCAATATCCTGCTCATACCGTCTGTCTCTGCAGGTATTTAACGGGGATGGTGGATAAGAGGACGTTGGAGAAGTACGAGAGAGAGGCCAAGGAGAAAAACAGAGAAACCTGGTAAGGCCTGGACTCTGGCACTTTGTGTGGACACCAGAAAGATATGACGTTAAAATCTGCCAAATATATGGTGAACAGTTACACACTCCACATTCTGAACACATGCTTCATTACACCAGGGCTGAAGCAAATTCAAGCACCTGATATCAGAGATATCTGAGCACTTGGACATTTGTGCTCATAGTCAGAGTTAAGGCTGGGTGATATGTCGAATGTACTTGATGTGTTGCAGCTCTTTCATTGCATGATATAAAAAAAATAGAATATTGCACCTACTGACTAGAAATGCCACGTTAAATTTTAACAGCACATAACTGTTCAGAGTCAGAGATCTGTGTCTGTAACTAGTTCCCCATCAGAACAGTATTCAGTACCAGTGGTAATGTATGTCACATGTCTCCAGGCTTCACTCAAGACTAGTGCTGCTGATCTGTTCAAACCTATTGTTAACATACTCTGCAACATTGCTGTTAATCTTCAAAATCTTTTTCAGAACTTGGACTTCTGCCTTTCTTGTTTGTTGTTCATGCAGCCCTAATCAGAGTATGTTTGTCTGACACAGGTATCTGTCCTGGGCGTTGGACACTAACCAGGAGGAGAGGGACAAAGGAAAAACGGTAGAGGTAGGGCGAGCCTACTTTGAGACAGAGAAAAAGCACTTTACCATTCTGGACGCCCCAGGCCACAAAAGCTTCGTTCCCAACATGATTGGAGGAGCGTCCCAGGCAGACCTGGCCGTACTGGTGAGTGCACAACAGTGCTGAGGTTTTCACACACTGAAGACCTAAGTCAAAACTAAAAACTAAACTAAACTTTTTGGTGCCACTAGTAGTACTAGTGAAATACACTGGACTGGTTATGTGACAGATTAGACAATTAGAAAGTCAAGTTGTTCAGCAGTTTTTTATGTCTTCAGTTTAACTGTATACCTTTTTAGAATGTAGAGTTTGCAAAAAGATATAGTCTGAATGCTTGTTTTGACCTCCAGGTGATCTCTGCGAGAAAAGGTGAGTTTGAGACGGGTTTTGAAAAAGGAGGCCAGACACGGGAGCATGCCATGTTGGCCAAAACAGCGGGCGTCAAGCATCTCATCGTTCTGGTAAACAAAATGGACGACCCCACGGTCAACTGGAGCCTAGAGAGGTGAGTGCACAGTTCTTCTCTGTAGTACCACATTTAGGCCCCATCTGACAAATAAAGCCTCTCAGTTTATCTGGGCTTGGGACTGACACTAATAGTTCTGTTGCACCATTTAAATGTACAGTTAGTTTAGTAAAGCAGAGAAGTTAAACTCAAATGCATAGCCATTGATATTCCAGTGGTTTTAAAAGTGAGAGTAGTCCTACCAGCAGATGTGCAGCACTGTTTACAGTGAGCTTGTGTGTGACTGGTTATCTAATGCTCATTGTTAGTTGTGACTTTGCTCCCAGCAGTCTCATTTTCGTTCCATTGAGACACACAATGGGCTCTTTTGCATGTAAGATGTTTATTAAAGAAGAAATATATGTTGGTGCGTTGGACATCTAAGTTAAACCAAGAGGTTTAAAAGTGAACCCTGGTTCTGCTAGTGGGCCTAGTTTCATTGTTTGTGTTAAGATGACTCGTCTGATTTTGGGAGGTATGTAAATAAGCAAATAAGCTTAACACTCCTATCACACGTCCCCTAACCCACTTTTGAGTCCTAACCCATAAGCTGGGAATTGCTCGACTTGTAGACCAATGCTAGTCCAGATAATGTCATTTTTCTGTTGCTCTGACAGTTCTGACAAGACGTTCTCTGCCCCCCCCAGGTATGAAGAGTGTAAGGAGAAACTAGTGCCATTTTTAAAGAAGGTGGGCTTCAACCCAAAGAAAGACATTCACTTCATGCCATGCTCTGGGCTGACAGGGGCTAACCTGAAGGAGCCCACCGACATGTGCCCCTGGTACACGTAAGTCCGCATTAGCTGTCCACTGCACGTCCACTTTGTAGAGGAACTGGTCTCAACTCGGGACCCAGGTTTTTCTTTCACCACTTAGTTATAACCCTTTTTTAATTTGGTAATTTTTCAAATATACACTTATAGAATATAGATGGCATAATAATGTAGAGTAATGTGTATTTGTCTGTTAATCTAACATTAGGAGGCAGGTATAGATAACAATTGCATAACCCAAATGGGAATAGGGAGCCCCAATATGGCCTGTTATGTGTTAGAGAATGTTTATCTCTTGTTATTTTTTTCATATATTTTTAATTACTAATGAATACAACGGTGTACAAAGTCACAGATGAATGTTTGAACTTTATATTCTGCTTTTGGTCCCTGGCCCTCCAGTTGAGAATCACTGGTATGACTCTGCCATATTTTTTTCTGTAATTTTTCAGGGGGTTACCATTCATTCCACACTTGGACAGTTTGCCAAACTTCAACAGATCAAGTGATGGTCCTGTCAGATTGCCTATAGTAGATAAATACAAGGTATGTTTTTGTTGGTGGGAGAGGTAGTGGTCTGAAGTGGGTGTGGTGGTCTAACCGTGTGACCCTCCTCTCAGGACATGGGCACTGTGATCCTCGGCAAACTGGAGTCTGGTTCAATCAGTAAAGCCCAGCAGCTGGTCATGATGCCTAACAGGGTAAGACTGCAACACTTGCACTACAGGAATATTCACTGGGTCTCAAAGGTCTGAACAGGCCCATTACAATACCCTTGAAGTTCAGAATTCTCCACTTTGGCTGAGAAACATTTTCCTCCAAATTTAGTTTTATATTTTTTTTTCCTTGAGATTTCCATTGTGCACCTGCACAAAAACAGGTGAACAGAACATTTGGTACAGAACAGGTACCGTATTTTCCGGAATCGTAGTTTTTTTCATAGTCTGGCTAGGGGTGCGACGTATACTCAGGTGTGACTGAGTATACGTCAGTCGCACCTTTCACGTGTTTGTTATTTTCACACTGACAGCCGCGAGAAGGCAATCTAGGCTTGTGTACCAGCATCTGCTGCACCTGTACCACTGACAATTTAAAATGTAAACATTACCGCTAACAACTTGGGCTATAAAGACAACTGAGAAAGACCGGAATAATTTGAAATGGAAGTGATGCTGAGTCTCACGACAGCCACGCAGAGGAGGAAGCAGCACTTCGTCTACCTCCGGAATTGGCGGAGTTGTTCAGAAGCGGCACCGAGGATGAAGAATTTAAAGGATTTAGCGATTAGGAGTGAGATTGTGAGTTTGGTGAACTTGTTATATTATGTTCTTTAAGCAATAGTTATGTGAATAACTTTATATATTTTAACATACGAGACACCTATTCAGTTCATTGTTTATGCTTCATGTAGCTGAAAAGCCTGTTCTTGATGTCGGATTTTGTAAAATAAATTACCCCCAGAAAAGGAGGATAAAGCTGGACGCACGTGGCAAAAGCTGTAATTGTGAGAGTCTGTGTGGAATGTTAGGCCTAACCTTCTGTCAGATCCTGGAGATGCTGAGGGCATTCGGTCTGAGTGGACCATGCTCTTCATCTCCATTGTCCATGCAGCCACTCCAATTGTGGCTGGAAGATCTGAGGTGCCTATTGTGGTGGCAACCATTGAACACAGTGGTGGACTCTGAAAGTTGTGGTCTGTCCAGTACTGACAGGCCAAGCAGGCTGCCTCCTAGGCCTTTGTGAAGGATTTCATCAAAGATCTCTTGAATGCCACTAGTAGACCCTCCATTGTGGAAGCAGAGTCTGAGGGCTATGAGGTTGACTTGTCCATTACCCAACCCCAGGTCACAGAGGTAGTTAAGAAGCTCCTCAGTGGCCTGGGATCATGTAGGATGGAGTTAGCCCCGACTACCCCACATTGTGGGGTTGGATGTTGTAGGGCTGTCTTGGCTGACAACCAGGATGCTCCCCTTTTTTTAAGGAGTGGGTTGTGTTCCTACTACAGATTGCGCTCCTCAGTCTGCCCAGCAGAGTCAATGCAAGAGACAGCAGAGGAGGATGGCCCATGGTCTAAGCTAGAGCACTTATGCAGAAGGAGGATGTTTGCTTAGTCTGGTTAGCCCTGTTTTTGTATTGCAGCACACGGTGGAGGTCCTGAGTCTTCTGTCTGATGATGTAGAGACAGACGATGCTGGTCCAGGAGAGAACCTGAAGCTGCGGCTCAAAGGCATTGAGGAAGAGGAGATCCTGCCAGGCTTCATCCTGTGCAACTCTGAGAACCTGTGCCACTCCGGGCGCACCTTCGACGCCCAGGTATGGCCCACTGTTAACACTTTCAACACATCTACACGCAGGACTCATTGAGGGTCCTGAGAACTGAAGTACTCCCTGGTCCTAACTGAGCTGAGGCCATGAACTCCAACATGATTGCCCTTAAAATGTGTTACTTTTGTGTTCTGTGTGTCATGATAATGTGTTAGGTGAACTGGTGACTCTAAATTCCCCCTAGTAAATGAATGTAAAGTGAATTGTTGTCTGTGTGTCTCTGTCAGCCCTGAGACTACTGTCCACTGTCCAGGGTGTACCCGACCTAACGGCCATAGTTGCTGATATAGGCTTCAGGATCCCGTGACCCCTAACTGGATGAAGAAAATGAATGAATGAATTCAATAAAATTAAATTTACTTTCTGTAGCCCAGTACCACATCAAAAGTTGCCTCAAATGGCTTTGCAAACATAAACACACAGACATAAGACACAATCAGCACAAACAGTAACTACACTAAACAGACCCTGGACATCACTGTCCTTAGACCCTCCTTCTCAGTAAGGAAAAACTCCTAAAAAAAAAAACAGCTGTGGGAAAAAAATTAGAAACCTTATGGAGACCACATTGAAGGAGAGATCCTCTCCCAGGATATACAGACAGACGTGACTAGGACTGTTAAATAAAGTTTGTTAACTCATCTATAGTATCATGTTTCAGGTCTGTAGTGATGCAGCAGGTGGGCCTCATCCATACAGGGAAGTGGGAATGAGGAGGAGAGCTGCGGGAAGTCCATAGGATGGATGGATGAATGAATGTATATTAATGTCAGATGTGACTGGTTGTTGTTTTGGCTTAATACCGTATATCTCCTGTGTTTTCATTTCAGATCGTCATCATTGAACACAAATCCATTATCTGTCCGGGTTATAATGCAGTTCTTCACATTCACACATGCATCGAGGAAGTACAGATCACGGTAAGGCCCTCCACCAGCACTGGCCTTAAAACTTGAGACAACAACCTTTGTCATGCTCTCACATTTGTCTCTTCATAAACAAGACTTGTATCACTAAAAAAATGTATGTAGGTAAGCACATGGGAAGACAATGAAAATAAAAGCCAAATTAGATTAAGTGAACAGTAATTGTGAAAACTAATAGGTAGTAACAGCCAAAATGTTTGCTAGTAGCTCTAGTGAGGCTAAAATTGTCAACTAGTGGGCTCTAAAATGATCACTTATTGATTAGCTGACATAATAAAACCATGTTCTCTAGTCTTACTAGCAGACCAAAGAAAGTTTACAAGTACTACTAGTGGACGTGTAAAATGTCATATTTCTAATAATAAGAACAAAAGGTCTACTAGTAGCACTAGTTGATGCCAAGCTGTCAACATGTAAGTCATATTGTGACCCTACAAGTGGCACAATTGAGGCCAAAAAAAAAAAGAACACACCAAAAGGCTCACTTGTAACATTCTGGAGGTCTTTCTAGACACAATTTTGATTGAAAATGAAACGTATTACTGTGTTAATACCACACATTTAAATGCACTTGAATACTAAAGTCACACTGAACATAATGCCAACAGCCTCATGACCTTTGCCAGAGACTAAGTGACTTATTTTGTAAATGTTTGTATTGTTGTAGTGTTACCAGTCACATCGTAGGGCATTGTACAGGTTAAGGTTAAAATGATCAACACTAAGGATGCATAGTAGACCCTATCTTGCATTGCTGATAGAATTTTAGATGAGTTGCAATTTTCAAAGTCACTGTCATACCCCATAGCTCCCTCAGCTGCAGCTGTTCACAAAGAGTCAGGAAAGGCAGACGCAGCCCCTGAATGAGCAGGACTGGTGCAGTATATGCCTTAGGTCATGCCCGGTGTTTAAAGCTCTCCCTTTTTTAGTCATTCTGTTTAAACTATGGTGGTGTAGACTTGACTATAGAGTCTGTTCAGTGTATGAGAAATGCTGTAACATGAACTGAGAAATGAAATCTTCACTCTTTTGTTTTTCCCTTTTTAATATCCTTATGGTATTGTTTGTCCTGTATGTCCTCATACACACACTTAGACCAACTATACCAAACCAAATACTGTCACACCAGCGGCATGTAATCATGACATTTTTTTTTTAAATTTGGCCAAGTGGAGGAAAGCATGATGGACTTTTCACTGATGAGTGCTGTTTACCCACAGGCCTTAATCTGTCTGGTGGACAAGAAGACAGGGGAGAAGAGTAAGACACGGCCCCGGTTTGTCAAGCAGGACCAGGTGTGCATCGCCCGGCTGCGCACTGCAGGGACCATCTGCCTCGAAACCTTTAAGGAGTTCCCTCAGATGGGCCGCTTCACCCTACGGGACGAAGGTGCACACCTTTTCTAAAAAAACAAAGGACAATTTCAGTCTAGTTCAGTGGTTCTCAAACTGAGGTATGAGTACCTCTGATAGCACATGGGCTTCTTCCTTTCTTGGCTTAGTACTGGTTTTAGTCATGGTTTAGTCTTGGATTTAATCTAGATTTATCTCAGGTCTAGTTCTGGTTTAGGCACATATACTGCATTTGTCCTGGTTTAGTCATGCATTTTTCCTGGTTCAGGCACAGTTGTAGACCCAGCCTTAGTCCACGAATAGTCCTTGCTCTGTCCTGATTTTGTTATGCGTTTTTTTCTAGACATCTATGTAGGTTCTTAGTCATCCAGGAAAAATCTGTAAAAAAGGCTGAACAACATCATCTGGACAAGGTTTGTTTTAGGAGGACATTTTGCCTTACTCTGAAGAGCTTATTAATTTTGGAGGAAAACTGCTGTTAGAGTGGAGATTTATATACAGTAGTCCCCTCCCAGAGGGAGTGGTTAAATGTGATGAGACTCAGGGGAGTAAACAACAATCAGCAGCTGAATGTCCTGGACTGGAGTCTAAGGCAGGGTCGTTACCTGTCAGCCATTAGCATAAGGTGCCTCTGAAGTTGATGGTCTAATGTTAGAGTGAAACTGGATGTGGTGGTGTTGTTTTTGTTTTAGCACTGAGTTGTAGACTGAGGGAAGATTAAATCTTAGGCCTCCTTCCCTGCTTTAGAGAAGGTTTTTCCTTTTTCACAAAAATGGCTTTCCTAATGCCAGGTTTGCACTCTTCATTCACTCTTCATTGGCTAAAATCCGCACATTGCTGTCCTCAAAGAAGTGACCTGTCTCCTTCAGGTGGAGGTAGACTGCAGACTGGTTCAGATGAGTTATGTCTCTGCTGGTACATTCTACAATGCAAGGGTTGTTTGGTTTCCTCAATATACTGATCACTGCATTCTTCACTGCACTGGACAGCGTAGACCACACTACTCTATTTGTGAGAGGGGGTTTTGAATGTACCATGGAGACAAAACTCAACTGGACCACAGTCTGCAGTCTACCTCCATCTGAAGGAGACAGGCCACTTCATTGAGGACAGCAATGTCTGGATTTTAGCCAAAGAGCGACTGGTGCAAGTGTGGCATTAGGGAAGCCATTTTTGTGAAAAAGGAAAAACCTTCTCTAAAGCAGGGAAGGAGGCCTAAGATTTAATCTTCCCTCAGTTTACAACTCAGTGCTAAAACAAAAACAACAACACCACACCCAGTTTCACTCTTAACAATAAACCATCAACTTCAGAGGCACCTTATGCTAATGGCTGACAGGTAACGACCCTGCCTTAGACTCCAGTCCAGGACATTCAGCTGCTGATTGTTGTTTACTCCCCTGAGTCTCATCAGGTTTAACCACTTGCTCTGGGAGGGAACTACTGTATATAAATCTCCACTCTAACAGCAGTTTTCCTCCAAAATTATCAAGCTCTACCTTGTCTAGATGACCTTCTTGTTGAACCTTTAAAAAAAAAAAAATTCTAGGTTATTTCCTATTTTTTCCGCTGTTTACACCTGGGTCAAAATGTCTGTGGTACTGTGCAGTATTTACTGCCTGGCTCTTCAGAACACAGGGGAGTATATAGTTTTGTGATTGTAACCATGACATGTTGGCCTCCACAGGTAAGACCATTGCCATTGGGAAGGTGCTGAAGCTGGTAGCGGACCGGGACTGAATGAATTGCTGGGATTTCCTGGTGACGGTGACCCAGTGGTGTTGGTCCAAAGCCGCTCTCTTCGGCGTAAGCGGCCCCCTGTGCTCAAAGACCAGCTCAGAAAAACTCACGGAAAATGAAAAAAAAAAACAGTTTTTACTCTAACGAAAACCAAGAAGAAGTCCACACGAGTCGGCTTTCTCATATTGAGAGCTCAGCTATGCCATTCTGGGTGCCCCTGCCGCCCCACACTCAAATACATTACATCTTTCATTTTCTTCCATATATTTTTGTGCTATCATACATGACATTGACATATGGTAGAAGTTCTATCTGTAATCAGATGTGGACCAGAATTTTGCTTGGAAAAATGATTTTCAGAAGAATGATTTGAAACCAAACTGATGATGGGTGTACTCGTCTCCCTTTGCTTTGACCCACTTTGGTTTCTGTGGCGTTCAGCAGTGTGCTTGAGCGGGTTCAAATGTTATTAAAGCAACAACTATGACAATAAAATATGAAATTGGGAAAAGAGTGCCTTTTATTTTCACTGTATTTTTTTTACCCAGCACCAAGCCTCAGCACATTCTGCACTACTGTTATGAAATCTACAACCAGCAGGGGGAGTCTGTGCGCCACACTGCACTCTTGTAAACTGCATCATTCATGAAGTAGTTTGTCATATCCCTCAGTACTTCAAGACACGTCTTATTTTGTTGTCCCATGTTCTGCGAGTATCCCCCTGCCTCACTGTCTGAGGAATTCTACAGAACAAATGAAGGCAGCTTTTGCTTTGTACTGTGTGACTCCAGGTTCATTGCACAGTGAACACAACTATGTCTGTGATGTGTTAGGCAAAGAATAATTGACCAATCACCAAATAAAAATAAGCTTTAGGGTTTTTTTTTTTTTTTTTTTTTTTGAGTGTCCCATGTGGGACGGTTTGATTTGGGTCATCTGGGACACTCCTTTAGTGTCTTTTAAAAATGGCAAAATAAGCATTTTAAAGATCCATGTTTGTATAAAAGGGTGTGTAACAGTTACTATGTAGGAATTGTGTTTGTGGGATATTTCCACTGAAACCTGGCTCTATAGCCCTGCTGTTAGTCATTGTCCAGGGTAAACTCCACCTCATGCCCAATGCTACTGGGACTGGGGCCCCCCCACCCCCAATGTAGGGTACATAAATATATGTATAAAATAAAAAGAGAAAGCTATTGCAGGCTGCAGTGTGTGGTTCCAAAAAACATGCAGCGGATAATGTTGTGATGGGCAATGACCTGCCCCAAGTCCAGGGTCCACTGTCCCAGCTGAGGAACCCAAGTCTGTCTCCAGGAGGACTTTGGCTTTGAAATATAAAGCTAATAAGGTAAGGAGGCTGATGGAAAGTCTTACAATTGTCTCAAACCTGTGAATATCTTATTTTAAATACTTTTTTGTTGAAACAGAAGAGTGATATATTATTTTGAAGCAATATAATTAAAAGCACTTGAAATAAATAGATATTCACTAAAGTCTGCTGTAAGTCTAGCAGAGCTTTTCAAACCCTCCCCTGCCCCTCGTCCTGAACAGGTCCAGACCTCCACATTTGAGCCTTGTCCGAGTCCTACGTCTAACCAGGTCCTTCTCCTGGAGCCTGCCCCAGAGCTGCCCCAGACCTCCTGCCCCACTCAGACCATAGACCAGCCCAGTACTGCTGACCCTGATTCCCCTCTCCTAATCCACAGCTGCTCTGTGGAGTATCAGAGCATCTATCACTCTGTTGTGGACGACATGCTGATGTATGTTTTATGAACTGTATTCAGTTCTTTAGATTATTTCTTTTTTGTATCCTTCCATACTGTTTGTGAAGCCCTTTGAGGCGACTTTTGTTGTGATACTGGGCTATACAAATAAATCTGAATTGAAATTGAATCATTATTTCTTATCATTTCATGAATTAGTAACACTTTAGTTTAGAATCACTTACTCAGATTAAGTGGTAATACAGCATTAATAAATGTGAAATTAATATTATATGGGTTTAGTCCTGATTTAAACCTGGTCTAATCTGGTTTAGTTACTGTTTTTCCTTGTTTTGTATTTTTCTGTTGGTCCCTTTAATGCCTTGGTTTAGACCTGGGTTTGTCCAGATTTAGTCCATTAAAGGTGGTACATATTTGATAATGTTTGCTTGTGGGAGAAGATAAACTGCGCCTCCTTATCTCAGAGACAGAGACCAGTGGAGGACTCCTAAAGTTCATGGAGTCCTTTAGCAAAGGGCCATATCCACCACTCATCAACGTGGATATCTCTGGGGAGCCTGACCCTCCTAACCCATGTGTTGAGAAAACAAGTCTGAAGAAGAGCACGGGGCTTCAGACAGAGCAGGTAAGGACACCTATGAAATGTTCTGTAAAATGCCAGTCACTTTTATTGCTATTTTTGCCATGTTTTAAAGCGTTGAGTTTCTCAGCAGCATCACCCTTTTGTTTTGTTCAGACCCAGACTGCTGCCTCTGCTGAACCTCGTCCCACTGAGCCACAGCCTGACCTGAGAGAGCAGGTAAGAGGGGCAACTTTTAAAATGACTGACGAAAACCACAAATGCACTATAGAGACACAGTTATTTCCTAAAATCTACATATTTGTTCTTTCGGTACAGGCCCATAAGTCATCCCTGGCCCTGGCACTGTGAAGGGGTCCAGTCAAGCTCCAGTGAGCCTGCCTCTCAGGTTCAGGCTGAAGAAGAAGACAGGAGGGTACATCTTTGAGGAGCTCTCAGACCAGATAAGGACAAAAAAAAAGTTGAGCCTTTTACAGAAGTACAGTATAAATGTGCAGTTAAATAAATGTCATCTAAACCTCCTCACTAGCTTCCTTCACCCCCTTGTCCCATATAATCCAGACCTTAAGCTCCAGCCCTGTGCCTGAGGAGGAGGAGCCCCACAGTAAGAGGCCGTACCACCCTGCACCGTGTCCTGGAGGTCGTTGATGCTGAAGTCTGATGCTATTTTAAAGTGATTTAATATTGGTTTAGTTCTGCTGATGTATGTGTGAAATAAATAAGAAAAGTAGTTGAAATTATCATTTTAGTTTCATATAAAATGTTTCATAATAATTGTTGCCAACCCTTTGTTAATGACATAGCAGTTCAAAAGTAGATGGCTCTGCATCTTCACGAAGGAGGACCGTCTGCCCTGTTCTGTCAAAGTCCGCTTCTTTAAAGTGAAAGCTACACACACGGTCAAATCTTTTCGGGGAGCACCCTTCCTGCCTTCTCATGAGCCATGCCCACCGGGCCCACCTGTGGGGATCTTTTGGAAATCTAGAAAAGAAATGAAACATAGAGAATGTCTGGTGCATTGTCGTGTGGAGCCTGTGTGTGTGTCTTAAATCTACATTTATATTTACATTACTGTCTTAAGTGACATTGGAATTAATTTAAGGAGAGTAATGTCACAAAAATACCTGTGAAATGTTATTCCTTCTCCTTGTCCAAAAACGTTTCCTACAAGTAGCATGAGCACACTCTGTGAGCATACTGAGTTTACTGCCTGTAGGCCTACCACTGAGGATCTCTATAAAATTAACATTAGCAGACAAGTGAATTATGTTAACCAAATAAGAAATTGACAAAAAAATTGAATAAAAAAAAAAAAGATTTATTGATCTTTATTTTGAACATGCGAATCCAACCATTGCAGATCAAACTAACAATACATAATGATAAAAAACACAAAAACATTAATATGTTTGAAAACGAGTAAGAAGTAAAACTTTGAATCCTACCCTAAAAATATAATACACATAAATTAAGTTATGTTTTAACTATTGTAATGTGGGGGATGGAGGCTCTTGGTGGAAGTGTAAATTTAAATGTGGACCAAATGGAGAAAGGGCTATTGTGAAGTTAAAACTGGGTGAGAGCAGCTTGGTGTGACCAAAAAACAAAACAAACAAAAAAACAGGCAAACAAATAAAAATTAAATACAATTTATTAAAACAAAGTTAAAAACTAAACCCCATGAAATAGCAATTAAACAGCAGAGTCCGCAGTGAGACCAATTGGGATTGTTTGGATCTTCGTCTGCACCAGGTCCTAAAGTCCATGCGTAACCTGGGCAAAAGGTACAGCAGCAGCAAGTATCGAAATCACAGGGCAATGTTGTCAAAAACAACTATTTATGGGCACTTACGCGGCTGGCAGGGTTTCTCACCCTGCCTCTTCAGAACAGTATTCTAAGTGGGCTTCTCCTGGCCTCCCGTGCCCTCTGGCTGCCACTCCACTGCGCCACGAGACAGACACACACACACACACACACACACACACACACACACACACACACACACACAGACACACACACACACACACACACACACACACACACACACACACACACACACACACACACACACACACACACACACACACACACACACACACACACACACAGCTCTGCTCTGTTTTTGTCTCTCACAAAGTAGTTTGTTGTTCTGAGCCGTGAGGAAAGCTCTCTTTGTCGAAGTCTCACAAGCTCCTCCCCTGAGCGTTACCATGGAGCTCCTGTTAATCCTGTTACTAAAATAATACTGAGCTTTGGTGCATTGATACTGCAATTTACTATTTGATTGGCCTAATAATAATAATAATAATAATAATAATAATTAAAGCCGCAAGCGGCATTGATAGGCCCTCGCCGGCCGCAACCGGAGCTGGGGGAGAGGAGAAACCATTTTGTCAAATTTTTTGTTGGTGCCTTTGAGAAAAAAAAATGCCAAAAGTGTCCTAATACTCCATAGAACTGCATTGAAATGAATTCCCATTGGAATAAAATGGCAGAATTCGACCATCGCCATGGCAACACTGAATCAAATATGACTTGGGTACCATTGGAATTTTTGATCAGGATGACATCAAGAATATTTGTGCCGAATTTGACAAATTTTCATTGAAGTATTATTTTTTCTGTCCATAGAAATTTTTGTTTCAGTCCCATTGGAATAGAATGGCAAGTTTCAGTCATCACAATGACAACACAGTATAAAATATGACATGGGTCACTGTTTTTAGGTAACTTACCATTAGCATTAGCGTTATCCTACAGTCACAAGATGGCCACCGGAATTGCCACCAAAGCGGTTGCCATGACCACTCTAGTGTTTTATTATATCTCTATGGGTCTGGAGCTTCCTATGCTAAAGGAGCTATTTAAGGAAGCAATGAAGCTCCTTTCACTACCTCCTTCCTTACTGAGAAGACAGTCCGGACAGTCCTTACCATAGAGGTATAATAAAACACTAGAGTGGTCATGGCAACCGCTTTGGTGACAATTAAAGCAGCTAAATGTAAGTAAATGTTTTATGTTAATAAAAATGCATATTTGTAAATAGGCTGTGTGAATAATGTGTAATCATTTAAAAACTGAGGTACAAATGTTAAAGTTATAAATCAAGTGACTGATCTCATTTCACACAGTATTATCAATTAGCTTATCTTAGCTTTTTAATGTATTAGCTTTAATTGTAAAAAAAAAAAAAAAAAAAAAAAAAAAAATGGCAAAGGATTAAAATCATTTTTTGCAAGACCGGTAAAGATCAAGCACAAATAAGAAAAAGGTCACCAAATGAACATAATTATTTATAAAAATATTGTGAAGATAAGTGCATCTCCCTATCGGTGTTTGCTAGACACGTGACCAACTTTTTTTTAATCTACAAATACGCCAACATCACATGATTAAAAGCATCGGCAAAATAGCGTCAGTGTCCAAACCGTTCAGTACACAGTGCACTAGTGCTGCAGTAAAAAGTAACAGAGTTTAGAGACTGATTGAGGGAGATGTTGGAGCTTTCAGAGCTGAGACCACTGACAGTCTTTGTCCCTTATATGCTCAGAGAAAACTGTCACTTGATGATCACCAAGATGGTGACAACGACCCAAAATACACTTGTGTGACGTCACCTGCCATTAACCGATTTGTTTACATTTCGCTCGAGCAGAACATACAGTCACAATATGGCACAATATGTCAGTTACTGCAGTTCATTAGAATGTCCACTCAAGTGTTTTATTATATCTCTGGCTGAATCCGAAAAGGAAAAAATGTTAAGGAACTTCCCAGCTCCTTAATCTCTAACCGGACGTACGTCATCGTACTCCATGATAACAACTGTCCGGATAATCTTCCCAGTAAGGAAGGAGTAAGGGAAAGGAGGGTCATTGCTTCCTTAAATAGCTCCTTTAGCATAGGAAGCTCCAGACCTTCCTTACCATCCAGCGAGGAGCTATCCCATAATCCACTGCGCCATTTCTCGAGTTTCTCTGAACTCGGCCAAGTGAGGCCGATCTCTGTGTTGAGTTTTTGGAATGAGTTACAAGTGTCACTTCCTCAGACTTGATTCCATAAAATGATCTGAATAATCCTCACTTTATAAAAGACTTAAAGCCTCCACAGAGTCTGAGTCTGACTCCTGATAAATGACTATTGTGCGCCGCTGTGAGCTGGAGCTGCTCACCGCACTTTTGTTTACATTTTAGGAAAATTAAACTTAAAAACTGCATGGCTCATTAGCATAAATCCACAGGCGTTCAGTGTGGCAGTGTTAATGCTGCTGACTGGGTTAGGATGGTCAGATCCTCCAATAAGCGGTGGGCCAACGGGATCGTTTGTGCATTTAAATGATCCCTACGGAGGGAGGACCCCGTTTTTTGCTAGCAACATCTACAGTTGTCGAGGAATTGTCACCACTTGTACTTCTTGCACATTTTTTGTTAATCGTTATCGTTCAAAGAAAGCGGGCAGCTACATTTTCGGTCCACTTTGCGTGACGACTTACCTGTAATCAGCCAATAGCGCACCTACAAACTTCCTCCTGTCGGCATCAAACCCCGCCCACCTTAGCTCCCAAACAATGACAGAAGATAAACACAAGCTGGCAGTTTCTAAAGTTGGGCTCATTGAGCTACATATGACACATTTTCAATTTTCTATTTTTTTTAAGCAATGTTAATGATGTTATTATCACTCTGTGACCTTGTATTTGATTTGTCTTGAATTGTATTCATATCCTGTTTTTTGAGCTTTATCAAATAAAAAAATAATTTCTAAATTTAGTGTATGTTGTATTCCTTCACACCTGTAAATCGTTCAGGCTTTTCCTCATCAACAAGCTACTCTTTACTCCTGTTCACTAGCAAACATATATTAACAATGGAGTGTTGCATGCATGGAGGTGATAGATTTGGATATATTACTCCATTTACAGACATAGGATGACAGAAGTTTATTCAAACAGTGTTTTTTTGTGGAAAGACCTCGATAGTAAAGAGAGTTTAATAGCTCAGGATGCCATGGAAAAATTTGATTTGGTTCCTGGGGAATCTAATGGTAATGTCCCTCAGAATGTGGGCTATCACAGAGACTGCTACAAAGAGTTCATGAACACAACGAAGATAAAAAGAGCCCAGAAAAGAAGAGAGAAGGCAGCTTTAATCCATGACGAGACCAACAAAGACGGTTAGTATCAAATAGTGCATTCATAAATGTGGCTGTAACTCTTGACTTCAACAATGAATCTTGAACTTCTGTAAAGGAGAAAAGAAAAAGAAATATGAGCAACATCTCAGGAAAGGTTTATTTCATTCCATTCCACTCACAAATTAGTAATATACAAGCTCAATTGTTCTCAATTTGAAGGAGTGAGATGTTTAGAAATTTGGTCAATCACAACACTATTCCTACCTACTGGATTCTGCAACAAGAGACACATGTTCACAATGATTCAGTAAACACTGTTGAGACATAAATAATAACAATACTCCCTAATAAAACTATATATAGCCTGGGAAAAGATACAAGCTGTAGGCTCCATTTACTGTAATCTCAGATGATCTACTCAATTGTAATCACACACCTGCCATTAGAACTGATATTAAGTGAAATATTCATTCATCATCTTCCGCTTTTTCCCATTAGGGGTCACAGGTGACTGGAACCTATCCCAGTACCTTTTGGCCATATATATATATATATATATATATATATATATATATATATATATATATATATATATATATAGAGAGAGAGAGAGAGAGAGAGAGAGAGAGAGAGAGAGAGAGAGAGAGAGAGTTGAGGAGTCAATCATGCATGACAGGTTAGTGACAGGTGTATGGGCTCTAAAAAGCTAAATTCTAATTTTGTTCTTTGTGACAGGGGTCCTATCAGAGACAGCGGCTGGAGAGGAAACTCCAGCAAAGAAATGGGCTCTCAGGTCAAACTACAATGACTTCTGCACATCACATAGAGCACCACATCTGGTTCCCATAAAATGTGTAATCTGCAAGCAAGAGTAGTACATATATGAAAGACAGACCAGAAGAAGAACAAAAGAAAAACTAAGTCGGTGTGAAACACTTACGGCAGGGAAGCTGCTTCTTGCAGCCCAAGGACGAAAAGATGCTTCTCCATATCCAGGACAGAGACTTGGTGGCCAGTCAAGCCCGATACCACCACTGCCTGTTTCAGAGACTACACACCATACCTGTCCACAAAAAAAGGCAACAAAACAGAAAACGTTTATGAAAATGGATACAATCATTTCTGTCAAAGCGTTATAGAAAAGAGGCTTATAAAAAAATGTGAAGTTCTCCTGTCAAAGCTCAATATGACATTGTGCTTGAAAGAGAGGGAGTTAACATAAAAATATACAAGGCACATTTATTAAAGTCAAGACTCCAAAAGTCATATCCTTTCCACAAATTTCAAAAAATATCCAAATCATACTTTGTAGACAATCTCTCGGCTGAGGATCTCATAAGTAAAGTTGCCACCTCCTCCTCTTCTTCTTCCTCATCTGACAGTGATGGAGAAATTGCAACGACAAGTCAAGGACAATTTTCAATTCAATTCAGATTTATTTGTATAGCCCAGTATCACAACAAAAGTTGCCTCAAAAAGCTTCAGAACAGTTGATCAAACATAAACACACAATCAGACTTAACACACAATCAGACAACACAAACAGAGGGGAGCGGGAGAGAGGGACAACTTGTGAATAGCAATGAACTGATTGGAGATATAGAATATTAGATAATATTAATGACAGTGATAGAAGAGGAGCAGCAGATGAAACCAGAGGACAGAGGTCAATGCACCATACTTCCCCCAGCTTCTAGCTCCTAGAGCAGCCTATCTTTAGCTGTGGAGTTAACCCTGTTCCTAGCTGGCCTGACCATAAGCTTTCTCAAAGAGGAACATTTTAAGCCTAACCTTAAATGTAGAGACTGTGTCTGCCTCTCTAACATGAGCTGGAAGCTGATTCCATAAAACAGGAGCTTGGTAACTAAAGGCTCTACCTCCAACTGTACTTTTAGAAACCCTGGGAACCACTAATAGCCCTGCATTTTGTGAGCGCAGTACCCTGCTTGGTTGGTATGGCTCTATAACATCATTAATGTAGGATGGGGCCGTAACATTTACAGCCTTGTAAGTCAGGAGAAGGATTTTAAACCTAATTCTGAATTCAACTGGAAGCCAGTGAAGTGAAGCTAGCACAGGAGTAATATGTTCTCTCCTGTTAGTTCCTGTTAATAATCTTGCTGCTGCGTTTTGAACAAGCTGAAAACATTTTAAAGAGTTTTTAGGGCACGCTGCCAGCAGAGAGTTACAGTAATCCAACCTAGATGTAACAAACGCACAGACAAGTTTTTCAGCGTCACTTTTAGATAAAATATTTCTGATTTTGGCTATGTTACGTAAGTGAAAGAATGCTGTTTTACAGGCTTGGTTTATATGAGCCTTAAATGCTAAATCTTGGTCAAATTAAACTCCTAAGTTTCTCACAGTAGAACTTGAGGCTACACTGACACCGTCCAGGGAGACTCTGGTCAGACAGAGCATCTCTCAGCTTTTTGGGGCCTAGTATAATGACCTCTGTTTTTTCTGGGTTTAGGAGGAGATAATTAATTGTCATCCAGGTCTTTAGGTCTCTCACACAGGCGCTAAGTTTCTCAGCGCAGTCATTCTGATCAGGTTATGTTTCCCAAAGGCAGCATGTAAAGCATGAACAGAATGGGTCCAAGTACTGAGCCTTGTGGCACTCCATAGCTAACTTTACTGCACTGTGAGGAATGTTCATTTACACTGACAAACTGGTACCTATCAGATAAGTAGGATTTAAACCAGCAGAGAGCAGCTCCTCTGACCTATGTCACAGTCTAATCTCTGGAGTAAGATGCTGTGGTCAATGGTGTCAAAGGCTGCACTGAGATCTAACAGAACTAGGATTGAGACCAGTCCATTGTCTGAACTTAATAACAAGTCATTTGTGACTCTGACTAATGCAGTTTCTGTGCTATGGTGGGGTCTAAACCCTGACTGAAAATCTTCAAATAAGCTATTGTCCTGTAGGTGGCGACATAACTGTTTAACTACAACTCTTTCTAGGATTTTTGAAAAAAAAGGGAGCTTTGATATTGGTCTATAGTTGGCTAAAATGTCAGGATCTAGACTGGGTTTTTACAGAAGCAGTTTAAAAACTGCATATTTAAAAGACTGCGGCACATAACCTGTTTCTAAGGAGGTGTTTATTATGTTGAGTATAGATTCATTAATTAGGGGAAGAGTTTCTTTAAAAAGTTTGGTCGGTATTGGATCTAAAAGACAAGTTGAGGTTTTGGAGGACATAATGACTGATGTTATCTCAGTTTGATCTACACCGATGAAGCAGTTACAGATGGTTTTATAGTGCCCTCTCTTGTTACAGCTTTGGCTTGCTCTGAGCTGATCGTAGGGAGAATTTTATTTAATTTGTCTCTAATACTTGTGATTTTGTTGTTAAAAAATGTAAGAAAGTTTTCACAGCTGAGAGTAACAGGGATACAGGGTTCTACTGAGCTGTGACTGGTGGTCAGCCTGGCTACAGTGCTGAACACAAACCTAGGGTTGTTCCTGTTTTCTTCTATTAAAGTTGAACAGTATCTGGTTTTGGCCTCACGGAGAGATTTTTTATAATCTAAAAGACTATATTTCCAGGCATTCAGAGACTGCTCTGAGCTGGAGTGACACCATAGTCTTTCTAATTTACGGGTTGCTTGTTTAAGGGAACGTGTTTCAGCATTAAACCATGGTGCTACTCGATTCAGCCTAACAACCTTTTGTTTTAATGGAGCTACATTATCGTCTTTAAAGACTGCATGGTGCTGTCAACAAACCGATCATTTTTACTGGGACTCAAGCTATGGGAGCTGTTCTCAACAAACTCACTCAACAATGTACTAAATATTGGCTTTATTATGTGTTTAAACTTTGACACAGATTGGTCAGATAATGTTCTTCTAATCTGGGTTTTGTTCATTGGAACAGTAAAGTCTTTGAGTATAAACTGAAAGGTAATTAGAAAGTGATCTGAGAGTATGGGGTTATGAGGAAGGACAGTGAGCTCACTAATCTCTATACCATAGGTTAAAACAAGGTCCAGGCTGTGCTTGTGACAGTGAGTGGGTTCATTTATGTTTTGAGTAAAACCTACGCTGTCTAATAAGACTGCAAATGCATTACCTAGACAGTCGCTGCTGTCATCAACATGAATATTAAAATCCCCTACTATTACAATCTTATCTGAGTCCAACACTATACTGGATAGAAAGTCAGAGAATGCAATTAAAAATTCAGAATAGGGACCAGGAGGCCGGTAGATGATTATAAACATAACTGTTTTTTGTTTCTTACAGTTTGGGTGATTTATAGTCAGTATGAGGCTTTCAAAGGAATTATATGTGTGTTTAGATTTGGGGCTAAGAAGTAAACTAGACTGATATTACTGCCACTCCTCCACCTCCGCCTGTGCTCCTCGCTGTCTGAAAATTTACATGACTTGGGGGAGTAGCTTCATTAAGTCTCACATAATCATCCTGTTGTAGCCAGGTTTCTGTTAAGGCCAGTAGGTTAAGTTTATTATCATTAATTAATTCATTAACTAACAGGGATTTAGAGGAAATGGACCTAATGTTTAGTCATCCACATTGAATTATGTCATTGGTTTGATTATTATTAATATTATGAATAGGTATACAAGAAGTTATTTTTATTAAATTTGTGGCTCTCACTCCTCTTATTTGTCTTTTGCTGTTGGAGTTAGTGTTTAGGTGGGGGACAGACACAGTCTCTATTTGCTCTGCTAAAATACCTTTATACTGGGTTTGTCCCAGCTCGTAAGGAAGCTCAGAGAAGTGTTTTAAACTACTGCTCTGTGCCCGGGTCCCACCTCTGGCTCGTCAGGTTGGACGACTAATGCTATCAGCCATATTTCTGGACAGCAACGCAGCACCATCCAACTGTGGGATGAATGTCGTCTCTTCGTGAGAGATCGGGCTTTCCCCAAAACGCGCGCCAATTATTAATAAAGCCTATGCCGTTTTCTGGGCACCATCTAGATAACCAGCGGCTGAATGATGAAAAGCAGGCTGTACATTTCATCATTGGTCAAATTGGGCTGGGGACCAGAGAATATTACGGTGTCCGACATCAATTTAGCAAGTTTGCACACCGACCCTACATTCAATTTGAGCACCTCTGATTGTCTCCGCTGGGCGTCGTTACCGCCAACGTGAATCATGATTCGACGGAACCTGGTCCTACTCTGGGCTAAAAGCCTAAGGTTTCCTTCGATGTCACCCACTCTGGCCCCCGGAAAACACCTAACCGTAGCCGCTGGCAGCTTCACGTCTCTAACTATCGAGCTCCCAATCACCAGAGTTGAAGGTTCAGCGGGTGTGTCGCTGAGGGGAGAAAACCTATTACAGACGGGAAGCTTTGGGTGGTCTAAGTGTTTGTGTTTAGCTGCTATGTTTCCTTCTTACTGTTACAAAGCTGTCTAGTCTGGCTAGCGCTCCTGCTACTGTTAGCGCGGTCCGCGGCCCCTATAGCTACCTGGCTAGCTGGCTTAGCCTCCACTGTGCGGCCTCCCTGATCTGAACCCGAGCGGTGTTCTGTTATTGGACTTTTGTGCTAGCCACAGATTGTCCATAACAAACACCATGTTTGTCCATCAGTGCACGTGGCACCAGGACACCCTAGGCCGGAGGCCGATGATCGACTTTGCTGTCATGTCATCTGAGCTTTGGCCATGTGTCTAGGACACTTGGATGAAGAAAGGGGCTGAGCTGTCAACTGATCACCACCTGGTGGTGAGTTGGATCCGCTGGCAGATTTATTGTTATTTACTGTTTACTGTTTTGTTACTGTTCTGTTATTGTGAAGGTCTGTTGGGAACGTCTGGCTGAGCCCTCTGTCAGAGGGGTCTTCAACTCCCACCTCCAGGAGAGCGTTGACCAGATCCCGAGGGAGGAAGGGGACATGGAGTCCGAGTGGACCCTGTTCTCTGCCTCCATTGTCGATGCAGCCGTTCGGAGCTGTGGCCGTAAGGCCTCTGGTGCCTGTTGTAGCAGCAACCCCCGGACCCAGTGGTGGACACCAGAAGTAAGGGATGCTGTCAGGCTGAAGAAGGAGTCCTATTGAGCCTGGTTGGCTTGTGGGACTCCTGAGGCAGCTGATGGGTACCGGAAGGCCAAATGTGCTGTGGCCTGGGCGGTTGTGGAGGCAAAAACTCAGGTATGGGAGGAGTTCGGGGAAGCTATGGTCGGCCTCAAAGAGATTCTGGCAAACAGAAGACTGTGGCAAGGAATCCAAGCTATCACAGACCACAAAGTACCATCACAGGTCTGTGATAATGATGCCTCTCTCCCAGACCAGCTAAATGACTTCTATGCTCGTTTTGAGACTACAAATAATACACCTGCTCAGAAAGCGCCACCAAAGCCAGAAGAAAAAGTTCTCTGTCTAACATCAACCTGTGTGAGGAATGTTTTGTCCCACATTAACCCACGCAAGGCTGCTGGGCCGGACGGCATACCTGGGCGGGTCCTCAGAGACTGTGCTGACCAGCTAAAGATGTTTTTACAGACATCTTTAACACATCTCTGCACCAGGCTGTTGTCCCAAAATGTCTTAAATCCACCACTATCATTCCTGCGCCAAAAAAGTCCCCTGTGTCCTGTCTAAATGACTATCGCCTGATAGCTCTGACACCCATCATAATGAATGTTTTGAAAGGACAGTCATGCAACATATTAAAGCGCTACTTCCACCTAGTCTAGATCCTCATCAGTATGCATATCGTGCAAACAGATCCACCGAAGATGCTGTCTCCACTGCACTGCACATTGCCCTCACACATCTGGAACAAAATAACACATTTGTCAGGATGCTATTCATTGATTTTAGCTCTGCATTCAACACAATCATCCCACAAAAACTTATAAAGAAGCTGGGCACATTGGGCTTCAATACACCTCTCTGCAACTGGATCTTAGACTTTCTTACAGGCCGGCCACAGGCAGTGAAAATAGGAAGCAGAACTTCCCGCAACATCACACTGAGCACAGGCTCCCCTCAGGGCTGTGTGCTCAGCCCACTCCTGTTCACACTGCTCGCATATGACTGCACCCCTAAATACAGCTCCAATCATATTATCAAGTTTGCAGATGACACCACACTAGTGAGTCTCCTCACAAACAATGACGACACACTATACAGGAAGGAGGTGGAGCAGCTGACAAGGTGGTGTTGCAACAACAACCTCTCCTTAAATGTGGAGAAAACCAAGGAGATGGTTTTAGACTTTAGGAGAAGCAGCAGTGAGCACCCTCCTCTTACCATCAATGGCTCTGCTGTTGAAAGAGTCAACAGTACAAAGTTCCTCGGGGTGCACATTGCTGATGACATCACCTGGTCCATCAACTCCAATGCTCTTATCAAAAGAGCCCAGCAGCGCCTTTATTTCCTGAGGAGACAGAAAAAAGCTAAATCCCCTCCACAAATAACAACTGTTTTCTATAGAGGAGCAATTGAAAGCATCCTGACCCACTGCATTACTGTCTGGTATGGTAGCTGCTCTGCTGCAGACAGAAAATCTCGAGTAGTGAGGGCAGCAGAAAAGATCTGTGGTGCCCCCTTCCTCGCACTGGCAGACATCTACAGAGAGAGATGTGTTAGGAAGGGGACAAATATCATGACGGACCCCTCTCATCCATCTCACCACCTGTTTGTGCTCCTGCCGTCCGGAAGGAGGCTTCAGAGCAGGCACGTGCAGGGGGGAGGGGGCTTGAGCACCTGCCCCTTTTGCCCCTTGCCTCCAAGTGCCCTTTTGGTCCTTGGCCCTTTTTTTTTTTTTTTTTTTTGTGGCTTTAAGCCCTCATGTGGCTCTTCATAAGAGCATTTATTCATTCATTAATTATTAATAATTTGAAATAAATGACATCACACGGCCGCCAGCACCTCGTGACCTTTAACCTTTTGCCTCCGTGAGTTGCGCAGCTGTCACGTGCCCCTCGCGCAGCTGAAAACAGAGGAGAAAGAGTGGACTGCGGAGCCAATAAAGAGGGCTGTTATCATTTTTTTGGTCCAGATTCCAGAACTTAAAACCCAGTATAATCACTGGGAATGAAAGAACCGGTAAGTGAGCTCCTCGTGTCGCGTGATTTGTAAGATAAAGTCATGAAAGTATTATACACGCACGTTAGATAATTTCTGTTTAAATACGGAGCTTTTGACCACTACTTGCTAACCACCTAGATATTTACAAAATGCTTCCATAAAATGCTTTGTGATTGTTGTTAGCATAAAATCTTTTTATTTTTAGACCGGGTTGCTTATAAATAATGGATTGCAGTTAGCATTTAGGCATTTTAATGCAATAAATTGCGAGAATTTGCTATAATTGTGCAAAAATAAGAACTAGTTGGTGATGGGAGCTGGCAAAATGTGATCTGATAAGAAAAAAAATGTGATGTCCCAAAATCTTGTTCCCACATAACTTATTTAATTTATTACTAAAAATGTCTAAGGACTTTCTCATAGTGCTGGAAATAATTTTCATCTTGTCAGAGCATGGATAAAATTACATTATTTAGTTTAGTGTCATGCAGTCTGTGTTTTTGTTTACATTTTATATGTTCATTAGTTTTTTTTTTACAATTTTCCCAAAATTGTATTAAAAATGTATAGCTTCATCCTTACCGTATTGCAATATATCATAGTATACACAGAAATGTAACAGTTGTGTGAGAGTCTTGCTTGCCACAGTCCTAATACAACAGTGTTTTAAAATCTGGTTATACGTATGTGCCCCTTTTTCGCTTTGAGCGCCTGCCCCTGTAGAAGTCTCTGCACGTGCCTGCTTCAGAGCATCCGGGCCAGGTCAGCCAGACTCTGCAACAGTTTTTTTCCACAGGCCATCAGGGAAATGAATAAACTGAAAAAGCTGCCCTCCACTCCTTTGGTTAGCGTCAATAAGGAATAATAAAATTAAATGTAATAACATATATGTACTGTCAAATGCATCTCAGCACCTTGCTCATGCTGCATACTGATATTTTTAATACTGTACTTTTAATCAATTAGTATCTATTTATAATGTTTTATTTGTTTTATATATATAGTTTTTTTTTTTTTTTTTGACTGCAATATTGGATGAAATGAGTACTGGGGAGTATGATAAATGGAGAATGGTATCTCGCTTCCATGTACATTGATTTGTATGATGAAAGTGACAACAAAATTACTGAACTGAACTGAACTGAACAAACCGTCCGCTGCCTCAGGAGGGTGCAGTGCTTCACCAACACTGTTTACAGTGGAGGTGGGGAGCTGTTGACCTCGACTGGGGATGTTGTTGGGCGGTGGAAGGAATACTTTGAGGATCTCCTCAATCTCGCCGACATGCCTTCTGCTGAGTAAGCAGAGGCTGAGGACCCAGAGTTGGATTCGACTATCACCCAAGCTGAAGTCACCGAGGTGGTCAAAAAGCTCCTCAGTGGCAAGGCACCGGGTGTGGATGAGATCCGTCCTGAGTACCTCAAGTCTCTGGATGTTGTGGGGCTGTCTTGGCTGACATGTTTCTGCAACATCGCGTGGCGGTTGGGGACGGTACCTCTGGACTGGCAGACTGGGGTGGTGGTCCCTCTTTTCAAGAAGGGGAACTGGAGGGTGTGTTCCAACTACAGGAGGATCACACTTCTCAGCCTCCCCGGGAAAGTCTATTCCAGAGTACTGGAGAGGAGAATTCGATCTACGTTCCTCCTCTCACCTATGGTCATGAGCTTTTGGGTCATGACCAAAAAGACAAGATCCCGGATACAAGCGGCCAAAATAAGTTTCCTCTGCAGGGTGGCTGGGTGCACCCTTAGAGATAGGGTGAGGAGCTTGGTTACCCAGGAGGAGCTCGGAGTAGAGCCGCTGCTCCTCCACATCAAGAGACGTCAGCTCAGGTGGCTCAGGCATCTGTTTCGGATGCCTCCGGTACACCTCCCTGGGAAGGGGTTCTGGGCATGTCCTGGAGGGATTATGTCTCTCGGCTGGCCTAGGAATGCCTTGGGGTTCCTCCAGAGGAGCTGGAGGAAGTGTCTGGGGAGAGAGATGTCTGGGTGTCCCTGCTTAGACTGCTGCCCCCACGACCCGGCCCCGGATAAAGCGGAAGAAGATGGATGGATGGACCATATCTATAGTTAACAGTATTAGTTGTGTGAGCCTTATTGCCTCCTTTCTTTGGCTAGGTCTCATACTGTAGTGAATCTTTTGTGGTTATGCTTATGTTTCACCCCTAGATGGCATCCCAAAACCATTTTTGGGATGCAAAATTATTGTTATTGCAATATCAACAAACACAATAGCCATACCGCAAGAATGTAAATATATCACAATAATGCTGCGCCTTAAAAGAGCCTTAAAAGAAAATGTGTTGTGACAAAATACAAATGTTTAAAAAGTCCAGTTTTAGTGATGTCCTTAATGGAGTCAGATTTTAGCCTTGTTTATTCCTGGTTTAGTCTGTGTTTTGATTTTGACATTGTTTTGACTTGTCAATACAGGGACATGCATTTTTCTTTTAAGTGAATTTAACCTACTAGGTCAGAAAAGTCTGAGACAAGATGGCCCCTGTCCAGGGCGTACCCTGCCTAAGGCCCAAAGTTACTGGGATAAGCTCCAGTCACCTGCAACCCCTAACAGAAATAAGTGGCAGAAAATGAGTGAATGAAGGTCAGAAAAGTATTTTTAAATATTGCAAAAATATCATTAGTGCAGTATTCAACATAGTTATTGAATATTGCATATTTTCCAATATTGTGGAGCCCTACTAAGCAAGCTAATAATGTGAAGTCTGTAAAAACATGATTTTTCTTAAGTAAGATTGTCTTCTGCAAACAGGAAATCTGACAGAATCTCTTTGGATGAGACCCACCATCAGATCTTCAGAGACGTGTGTCTCCATCCCCTCAGACCTCTCCAAGAAAGAGTGTTTCAGCCCATTCTCTGTCAGCTTTGCCAGACTTGTTCTGAACTGCTATGATTGTGCAGAACACAGGCTGCTCTCTGTGACAGAGACACGTGCAGCAGTGTTTGTCTATTTACAGAAGATAAAATATAATTATTTTTATTAAACAGCAGCTACACTGTGAGACCCTGTTGTACACTGTAGTTGTTGTTTAACTACCCACCTTTTGGGTTTTGGCAGGATCTCATACTTACTGACTTAACCTAAATTACTTTCATTAAAACAATGTGTTCATTACATGTACAGAAGACAAGAGACTAAATTACACAGGTGTTATTAGAAATACTTACATAAACTCAACATCCCTGTTGCAGTTAGATTAAATGAAAATAAAAAATGTACATAAAGGTTATTAACCAATTGTTTCATTTTTCTGAGTGTATTTAATAAACGAGTTTCAAACAAATTGATTTACTGAGAAGAAAAAGAACATGAGCTGTCCTGCTGATGATCTGAGGCTCACCTCCTTGTCACTCTCAGATGATACAGGCTCACAATCCAAGTCCTAGACTAGTCCCACCAGAGTGGCCGTACAGTCTCAAACACTGAGTGGGCACATATACACGTAACATATAAGTCACATGTAACAGTGGTAGAATGTAATGAAGTAAAAGAACTTAGTTACTTTACTTAAGTACAATTTTCATGTATCTGTACTTTATTTGAGTACATTTTACAAAGAGTTCTTTTATTTTACTCCACTACATTTCTGAGTTGGTTTGGAGAAAAAAAACTATTTTGAGTTTTGGTTTAAAATCATGTGTTTTTGTCATGGCCTAGACTTACAGTACGTAAATATAAAAGATGCAGTAAAGTAGTACTCTGTTAGAAATAGAATAATAATAAAGACAGAAGACCTCAGCGACAGATTCAGTCTCTTCTACTGCACCAGTTTGTTCATTTCATCTGGAATCAGCAAAATCCCTCACATTGAACACATTCATGAGCTGTTGAGTCTGTGCAAAATACTTTTTTACTTGCAAGTACATTTAAAGTTAGAACTTTTATACTTTTACTTAAAATTTAAGGCAATACTTTTACTTTTGCTTGAGTAAATATTTGCTCCTTTATCTGTACTTTTAGTTAAGATAGATTGAGTACTTCTTCCACCACTGACATATAACTGATATCTGAATGACACACTCACACCAGAACTACAAAGTTATGATCTGGTTCAGTTTTGCCCTGCAGACACATTCTCTTCTGTAGCTGATGAGGGGATGTAGAAACCTTTGAGGACCACCATAATCTATAATTAGATAAATATATTATTCAGACTTTGAACTGTCATGTATTAGCCTTGGATGTGCTTAATTTAAGCAAAATCACTCCTAGTCTCTAAATAGGAAGTAGAATAGAAGTGTTCGTGTTTGATTTTGCTTATGCTAATGCAATGGCTTATCCACAGAAATAAGCGGGACTAAAACCCTTATAAACATTATAATTGTGCCTCATCTCTTATTTCCATGGGTCCATTTGTGCATCATGTCCGTCATTTACAACATTTTCTTTTTTCAATATGTAGCACTCTATTACAGCGGGGGCACGTGTGGTAGGCATCCTTAAACTTGTTCATGAAGAAGGGGATCAGGCAGCAGCACAGCACCAACCTGCAGGAAACACACAGCTCTTTGAACCACAAGACCACCACAAGACTACCTTAAATCATTATGGCATCTGCTGTTTTATACTTCCCCGCTTTTACTATACAAGAACAGAAATCAAATATTGCCACAACTATTATAGCTTTGGACTTTGAACAAAATACATAGAAAATCTCCATAGTCTGCACATTCATATTTGTCATGAAGGTTTATTTGAATAACACCTACCATACTAACCAATAACAACCCCACTACTGCAGTCATGTGACTTACCCAAGGCAGATGAAGAGGAGGCACATGAGCCAGGCGTATCGGCCTGCCTTGTAGGTGACATTGGTCATGACCTGTTGCTGGCAGGAGGTGCAGGTGGTCATGCCTGGGTTGAAGCCCAGTGCCGTGTCATAGCTGACATACTTATTTTTGCCATCTCCAGATTCATTGGGTGAAGAGTGTAACCCACCGGTGTACACTGTGGACAGAGACTAAGCAGTGTAATAAGCAGCGACACAGCTCTAAAGAAGGCCTACGTATAGCCTGAGGTTTATTGAGTGTCTTAGTTGGAAGAGAGTGTCTGTCCCCCACAGGAAACCCCCACAGGAAAACCAGAAGAGAATGAGAAGTAGGGCTCGACCGCAGGGGCCTCTAGGAAGTTTCCATCAGCAGCGCCGGTTCAGACCTGGCCCTGTCCCGCTGCGATCTGGAACAGTGCGCGCATATAGACCTACAGTGACACCTGAGCCTCTGGAAGTCTCCAGGTGGAGATCGGGGCCCCTCCCCTCCGCGGGCCCAGGCTCCTCCCACAGAGCCTCACCTGCGAGGAGCTTCACCGTACACCTGACAGTTCCGAGGGCGGCATGGAGCCAGCATACCGAGGCCTGGGCCGCTGCGCGTGCTGCTTCTGGCTCGCGGTAGCCTTTGACGTGCTGGGACTGCTCGTTCTGTTGCTGGGGGTCTTCGTCAACGTCTTCTTCTACGACCTGCTCATTTACGCGGGCGCCATCGTCATATTCCTGAGCCTGGTGTGGTGGGTCTTCTGGTACTCGGGGAACATCGAGGTGCCCCCGGCCGAGCTGCAGGACGACGTGGGGCTGCTGGGGAAGAAGCGCGGGGGTCTGGGGGCGCTGGGCGGAGCGGTGCGCCGCCTGTCCAGCCGCGTGTCCGGCAGCGTCAGGGGCTCGCTGCGGAGGAGCGGCCGCGCGCACACCGCACGCGCGCAACAGGTGCAACAGGTGTCTGTCGGTATGGCAACGGTGACAACAACAGAACACCCGGATGGCTCCACAGAGGTGCAGATGTCCCCCACAGAGACTTCACCCACATGACGGAGGCACCAGCAGCGCACGTCAGGTACATTCACGTGAACTTATTACAGTTTTTCTCAATCTCTTTGACACATTTCTTCACTCAGAATTGCCATTTGCCAAACAGGTCACACAAAGAATCCAAACAGGATTTCAGGTTCTCAAAACAAAGAGAAATGCTATTCTGTAATTAAAACTCTTAAATTATCCTTCAAAAGCATTGCATTAAAATCAAACTGCAATCACATATTTTCATGCACACATTCACTCATTCACACAGCAGCTCAGACTCTGAGTCCTGCTCTCAGTAACTGCAGCTCTCACTGATTTAGTGCAGGAAGTATTTAGGGTTCATACTTCACACAAATGAATGAACAGGAGACTGTGGATATTTTTGCTCCCTAAAACCTGACCGTTTTCACATTGAAACAGGAAAAATACAGACTAAATATTTTTTCATGAATTTAGAATGTGCATTTACATGTTGTACTGTAGTGTACATTATTTTACACAAGTCTTTGGTTACTGTGATGCTCTGTAAACCTGCAGTGGTGTATTCTTTATACTGTAGTATGTCTACTGTAAGAAATAACCATGACAGTACAGTAAACGGAAGCAAGGAACATTTGCTTTATTCTTCATCCTGACATCTTTACCACTGCTAACAATAATGAAAATATGTTTATTCTGATAAAGAAAATAATATGTATTTCTCCTCTTGTGATGACTGCTGGGAAAATCCCTCTTGAGTGACAGATTCAACCTCACTGTAAACAGGTGTCCTCAGGCTTTATGGTGTATTTTTTATTTTATTTTTTTATAAAGGAACGAAATAAAAAAATATATAGTTTTCTATAAGTTTATACTCTGTATTGTGTCTTGCCCCTGACTCTCTGCTGAGACCCCCTCCCTTTGATTCCTGTGTGAAAACACAGAAACAGAAATCAGTTCCTTGTAATCAGATGCTGAGTGCTCACAAATGTTACATTTTTGCAGCTATGTTTAAGTTTCTGTATTTAAAGAGAGAGCATTTTGGCAAAAGGCCCTTTCCATGTGTGAACAGGACTGTTATATTGGCCAAACAAAGTAAATTCAGTGAGACTGTGTGTCTCTGTGTGAGAGCTGTGTGAAGAGTTTTGAGAAAGAGTTTGAAAACTGTGTGAAATGATGAGAAATGTTCTAAGTGATTTTCAAACAGAGAATCCAGTTGAAATATAAGTTTGAAAAAAAAAAAGAAAGACCTGAACCAGGTTTCAGTAAATGAATGAGAAAAATTGTAAGATGACTGCTTCTCAGACATATGTATATTAGGCTATTGGCTGCTGCTTGAACACTGAAGCCTGACTTCAGTGTGGGTAACCTCAGGTAAAGTGGGACACTGTGGTAAACACTCCAGGACACACAAAACATGAACTCACAGAGAGCATGAAGGAAAGTAACACTCTGTTTTAGCATCATAACTCAGATGTTATTGATAGTAAAAAGCTCAAACTTTAATAGAAAGAAATCATGTTCGTTTTTTCCAAATAGGACCCACTGGGCCCCGTGAGACACAGTTTATGTGAGTAAGTGTTACAGCTCTGCCCATGAGGTGACACCGGGGAGGAGAGATGGAACAGTGACTGAAAAGTGCTGAAATGGACCTTACAAGATCTGATTTAATAATAATAATAATAATAATAATAATAATAATAATAATAATAATGCATTGGCTTTACTGTATATAGCACCTTTCTAGACTTTAAAAACACATTCCTTATTCACTCCTCAGTGACATTTGGTGATGGCGGCCACAGCTGCCCTGGGGCAGGCTAACAGAAGCATGGCTGCCAACCTGTGCCTACGGCACCTCCAACCACCACCAAACACAGTCACACTAAGACATTCATACAAGCAAGGTGGATGAAGTGTCTTGCCTAAAGACTCAACGACAGTATGCAGTGCAGGTAGCAGGGCTCAAACTGCCAACCTGGGCACCTGCGGCACGGTGGCATAGTGGCTAGCACTCCTGCCTCACAGCAAGAAGGTCCCGGGTTTTGATTCCCGGACAGGGTGGGGCCTTTCTGTGTGGAGTTTGCATGTTCTCCCCATGTCTGTGTAGGTTTCCTCTGGGTGTTCCGGTTTCCCCTTCCACTAAAAACCTGTACAATAGGTCCCCCATGGGGCCAGGACTCCCCTGCAAAAGAGATTCTGAATCTCAGTGGGACTTTCCTGGTTAAATTAAGGTTAAAACAAAACAAAAAAAAAAACTTTTGATTAGTGGGTGAACATCTCAACCAACTGAGCTGCTGCCGCCCAGGTTTATATCAGACCCTTCCAGAAAATAAAGAGAGAACACTTTGAACCTGGAACAGTCTGAAGTAATAAAAACATGAGTTCATAAACTGGGCCACTAAACCCTCATGTGTACTATAGCTCATGTAATGTGTACTTACACTCAACGCATTATTTTCCTAGCACACTTTATTGTTAAACCTGGTAACAGTGGTCTTCCTATTACTGAAAGGTTGGCTGTTTGACTCCCGCTCTCTCATGTTCATACTGCCGTTGTGTCCTTGGGCAAGACACTTCACCCACCTTGCCAGATAAATGTGTTAATGTGATTGTGTGTTTGGTGGTGGTGATAGGGGGCATGGATGCAGAATGGCTGCCACACAGGGCTTAATTTGTAAATCAAACCATGCCGGAAGGCCAACACTGATACCAGAACGTACACTCAACACAATGCTTAGGCGCACACACATCCCAAAATACCAAGCAACTGCTCATTTATACTCAATTTTAAATTATATTTTAACATATTTGTTAACATTATACATTATAGTTTTTCACTTCAGTGTAATGTGTCAGTGTACTGTTTGTTTGATTGCTCAGCTGATCGAGAAATC
Organism: Bostrychus sinensis; assembly: GCA_020698575.1. Lineage (NCBI taxonomy): Eukaryota > Metazoa > Chordata > Actinopteri > Gobiiformes > Eleotridae > Bostrychus > Bostrychus sinensis. Next base: position 35,199,187 of record CM036253.1, read on the forward strand.
AGCTGCTGCGCATAATTCCTGCTTTTGTAGACTCGCTCTGTCATAGACCGACTGTGGCCACCAGTCTGAAGCAAGAACACAGACTCATGCAGCTGTGGTCTGTATCAACAAAGTCTAGACTAGGAAAGGGAACACACGGCAGCAGTGAGCTTTCAGCCTATGTTTCTCCTTTTGATTTCGCTTCTTTTTAGTGACTGCTGTGGAGCGCGCAGTTTTCTCTGCGTAATGGCATTTCATGGCTCCAGGCTCTGTGACCCTCAGTGCGTTAACTCGAGCTTACAGATGCTTTTGAACAAACAAAAAAGAACAAACTGCTGTGGATCTATGTCCCGTGCGCATAGGGGATATAATGGAGGAATAAAAAGTGCACATCGAGGGCGCGTGGCGTAAGGTTTCTCTGCGTAACTATGGTTATGTAACAGTGACACTGGCGTTTAACTGGCCCCGGGTCTCATCCTGTGACCCACGATCAGCGTTAGCTCTAGCTTCCATATGCATTTGAGTAAAAGAACAAACTGACGTGGCACTGCCATGGCCCGTGCGCTCTCGGGCACAGTAGGGAACTAACACTGCACATCCAAAGCGGATCATGTAGGTCCCCTCCGCGAAACCAAAGTCAGGACAAACCTCAGCAGATTTACTGTCTTCTGGCTGTTAGCAAACACATCACTTTTGACTTAAAGAGCAGCAGTCAGCTGTAGCTCCACTTGCGTTTGCAAATACACAGCCTACTATGGCTCTGTGCAGCTCTGTGGATGCAGCGGGGATTGGGGCGGGTCAGGGGACATCTCAAGGTACACACAGTGGTACTGCTGTACACCTGCAGGCACCACTGGGGTTAACAGTGGTAAATAGATGTTTCATTTTGACGTGAAGGTCTTTTCCACCCGATTCCCTGTACACTCTATAGACACGAATTACAGTGTAGGGACAGTTGTACAGTGTAGTCACAGTGTAGGTCTATGTTGAAGCGGATTATTGTGAAGGGCTTAACCGTGGCTTTTATGTTTAAAACATATGCATTTTTGTGTAATTACACCTCCGACCTTCAACACAGGTTTAGGAGGTCAAAAGAGTCAAATGTAGTCAACATTTTGTTCTGAGTTCTGTCCAAGTTTCCTGGATCGAAGCAAACAGTTGCCGGATCCAACTGCGTCAAAATAAGGAAGTTTCTGGATCCTGTTCCGGCAAGATCCAGCTCAAATTAAGCTCTGCTACCACATCTCTGTCAGTCTGCCTCGGGGCAGCTGTGGCTACAGAAGTAGCTCACCACCACCTAGTGTGACTGAGGAGTGAAGGAAGAATGGACCTAAATGTAAACGACTTTGGGTACTGAGAAAAGCACTGTATAAGACTGATGCACTATTATTATTATTATTATTTAGATGTTCATCTGAATGTTTGATATAAACATTGCTCTACAACACTGTCAGGGTTCTCGTGACCCCCTTTTTTCAACCGGTAAACGGACATTTTTCCCCAGCTAATAAAATGTTATTTTACAATTACAGTTGGGTGGAATGTGTAAAGATTAGTAAAATTACATCTAGCCAGTCAAATACCAGAGTCCGCCTCCCGTGACGTTATGCGCAGTAGGTCACTAGATTATACGGAGTTCCCTGTGCAGTGAGATGTGATCACAATGGTGGCCACAACAAGCCCTCGCCTTCTGACGTTGGGCAATGGTAAAAACATTTGGGCATCTGTTGTGATTCAGATTGTTACGTGTTTGCTGAAGAGTTGTAAATAAATCATTTTGTCACAAATGCATGGGGCCTCAGATTATGAAAGAGAATAATCGGATTAAGGTATCTCAAAAGCATGGCGTTTTATACATCAAAATATCACCCAGATATGCTCAGAAAGGCTGCCTTCAGGTAGGGAAATACAAAAATTTTGTAGTGATGCCGAGGGGGCTTTGCACCCTCGGATTGGGTGCTATGCGCACAATGTTTATTAACATCTCCAATATGGACATTTTTATTTTTCTTTGGCGGGAACCCTGACTGTGTTTTAGTCCAGTCTAATAATTCTATAAATATTATGGGTGAACCCACAAAACAGACTGATCATTTTCTGTATTTCTGACCCTAGCCCCCTGCATTTAACTAAAATCATATTTTACTCCTGTGTGTATGCAAAATATTACACTAGAAAAACAGCAGTTTTTAGCTAAACAATTTTACAAATTGTTTTACCCTTTTGTTTAAAAGGGACTCTCTCTCTCTCTTTTTTTTTACATTTGCTCAAAACTGTATTGTCACAACTGATTTAAGTCAGCTAAGTCATCCTTAAAATGAACTTGAACTAGCCCTGTCCATACACCTGACTTCAGAAACTGTTTTAACTGATGATCACCTGGAGCACTGAAAACGATGTATGTATGTATGTATGTATGTATGTATGTATGTATGTATGTATGTATGTATGTATGTATGTATGTATGTATGTATGTATGTATGTATGTATGTATGTATGTATGTATGTATGTATGTATGTATGTATGTATGTAAGTAACGTACGTACAATTAGGTCCATAAGTATTTGGACACTGACACAAGTTTGTTATTTTAGCATAGTCAAAATACAGTTACTGTATATAATTAATATCTGCTTAAATTGCTGTAACTTCAGAGTATTCATGACCAAATCCGATGAATGGCTTAGCAGTTACAGCTCTTAAATGTGAAGCTGCCACGTTTCTTGAGCTGCATGGGCTATTTCCCTCATTAATCATAAACTGAGCAGGTAAAAGGCCTGGACATGGTTCCAGGTGTTACATTTGCATTTGAAAGCTGTTGCTGTGAACCCACAACATGCAGTTTCTCAATGGAAGTGAACCAGACCATCTGTAGGCTAGATAAAAACATGGTGAAAAACCCCTTCACAACATCTACCTTAGTGAAGAACACTCTCCAGGAAGTAGGTCTATCAGTGTCTAGGTCCACCATAACCAGAAGTGTTCATGAGAGAAAATACAGAGGGTTCACCACAAGGTGCAGACCAATTATCAGCCTCAACAATGGAAAGGCCACATTAGACTTGGCCAAAAACACCTGAAGAAGACAGCCCAGGTCTGGAACAGCATTCTTTGGACAGATGAGACTCATGGGTAGAGAAAAGTCTGGAGAAGGCTTGGAACAGGTCATGATGCAAAGCACAGCACATCTTCTGTAAAACATGGTGGAGCAGTGATGCATGAGCTGCAGAACTTCCAATGGCACTGGGTCTCTGGTGTTTACTGATGATGTGACAGAAGACAGAAGCAGCCGGATGAATTCTAAGTTCTAAAGAGTATAGGGCTAAACCTTCTGCTCAGATTCAGACAAAAGCCACAAAGTTCATGGACAGAGCTTCACAGTACAGATGGACAATGACCCAAAACATACTGCAAAAGCAAACCCGGAATTTTTCAAGGCAAATAAGTGGAATATTATTCAAAGGCCAGTGGTCAGTCACCAGATCTCAGTCCAATCAAGCTGCATTTCTCTTGTTTAAGACAAAACTTAAGGCAGAAAGACCCACAAACAAGCAACAACTGAAGACTGAAGCAGGAAAGCCATTGTTTGGTGATCTTCATGGCCTCCAGATATCAGGTCATTGCCTGCAACGGATTTTTACTAAAGTATTAAAAATTAACATTTTATTTATGGTAATGTTCAACTGTCCAAGTCAGAGCACAGGTGTCACAGAAACTCAAGTTAATGTTGGAATATCCAGAAATATACTTACTGGACTATTGTTTAACAAGTGTGTGAAGTATTTATATTCATGAAAAATACCAAATAAAACTGATGTACACACAACCTAGTGACATTTAAACTGTTTTTTTTTTCTTAATCTGTTGTAAAATAACAAATGAGCTCTAGAAGCAACCTAATCTTTAGTTCTTACAGCTTTTTTAAAGTTACTTGACAAACAGAGTATTATTCTCTTCAATGTTTAACACTCTTGTCTCCACATTATAAATGCAGGTAAATGCTTTTGTGCCTGAGGTGGGGTTTGACTTATCATGGTTCAATCATTAACCCACTCACAGTGTTTGAACAGCAGCAGCAGATAAAACTTCTGCAAAATGAGCTCATGAATATCCTTTAATCTATAATTCTTTTATCCACAGAGGCCTGACTGGTCCCTGGACCAGGACCAGGACCAGGACCAAGACCAGGACCAGGACCAGAGAAGTCCCTGAGTGTCCACATGTCCTGATACCTTTGAGTGTTCAATATTTATTCACTATATTTTGTTTAACTGAATATTTTTGTAATAAACCTGAGAGATGTTTATTTAACTCACTGTGTGGGTAAAATTGACAAATACAGAAAAGTAACTGACCTGTGCTTGCTTGTTATGAGGGCTGTGTACTGGCAAGAATCTGATGATATGATACATATCTGGATACTGTAACAAAGGTGATACACTGTGAGTATGACTTTGGAAAACCTCACCTGTTAGTGGTACTAGTTATTGATGGTCCTGTGCTGCACTACATCATGAATTAATTTCTGCCAACCTCATCCATTAACGTCAGTGGGCCATTAAATAATTATTTGAATTGTGAAATAATTACTTAATTTTTTTTTTTTTTTTTTACAAAAAGTTTTAATTAAATAATAACACATTTCATTATTCAATGATGTTTTTGTTTATTTTGCTTTTTGTCCTTTGTTCAGCAAGGTCTGGTAAAACATTCCCATCTAAGCAAAAACTTCAAAATAAAATAATAGTTTTGAACAAGTATGGAGGACCAAAACTGCCAAATCAATCAAAAAATAAATGTAATTTTTTGTTCAAATAAATAAAGGCCTATAGTTATTCAGTTTCTGTATATTTTTCTACATGTATTCATTTGTGCTTTCATTTATTTTTGCTTTATTTAATTTTTTCCCTCTTTTATTTATTCCCACATTTATTTATTGATTGATTTCTGTCACCAAAATGCAAATGAAAGAGGAAAGAAAGATTAAGATATAAATAATCCAATAAAGCAAAAAAATTAATAAAAAATACAAACAAAAAAACAAAACAGCAAATGAATAAATGTAGAAATAAATACAGAAAAAGAATATTTATAAGCCTTTATTTATTTATTTAAACCAAAACTTACAACTCCATTTAAAAAATATTAATATTTCAGCCTTTGTTGTCCTGTTTAAATAATTCTTTGTCAATGAGAGCATTTAGTTATTCATTTATTTACTAATTGATTTGGCAGTTTTAGTCCTCCATGTTCAAGGTTCTTTATTTTCACTTTTAGTCTACAAATGGAACCACATTATGGAACTTAAAGGTGAATAATGGGTTGTGGGGCCCCTCAACAAAACAGTAGTTAAATGTCTCCTTTTTGATTCAATTCAATTCAATTCAGATTTATTTGTACTAGCCCAGTATCACAACAAAAGTCGCCTTAAATGGCTTCCCAACAGTTGATCAAACATAAACACACAATCAACACAAACAATAACTACACTAAACTAAACAGACTCGGGACACTCCTGTCTTTAGACCCTCCTTCTTGGTAAGGAAAAACTCCTAAAAAAACCCAGCTGCGGGAAAAAAGAAGAAACCTTATGGAGCCCAACTGAAGGAGAGATCCTCTCCCAGGACGGACAGGCAATGTGTCTAGGACTGTTAGTTCATTAGCTCATCTATAGGATCATAGATCAGCTCTGTAAGGATTCATCCAGGGAGTGGGGTGAGGTAGGTTGAGGAAGTCCAGAGGATGCAGCAGGGCCTCGCCCAGACAGCTGAGTGGGTGAGAGGGCAAAAGGGGCATTTTTGATCCGGTCATGGAGTTGCCCAAATGTCCGTCTTTGGATCTGTACACTTCTCTGTTCTTTTGTACATTTTTCTCTTTTTAATGATACAATTGCCACAACAACAAGGCTTATTCATTTACACCGACTTTAGCTCAGTGCTCAACTAAGCCATGTCAACTAACAGTATAAAGTATTACAACTTAACAAGCACATTAGTGTCACATACATTTACTTCTACTCTAGAACTCCAACCACACTCCAAGTTGAAAACTGCTTCTTCTCTCTGTGGCTTTTGTGTGAGTTTCTTTAAGTCTTTGACGGAATTTCCCAAGTTATTATTTTCTCTCTTTGTTATACAATTACTTTTATCCTTCACACAGACAATAGCTGAGTGCTCAGTCGCCCTATTGCAGTTTAAGTCAGGGATTTGTTGTGAGTTTGTTCATAAAGTACTCTGAGAACTGTGATTAAAACAGTTGTTAATGTAATATGTCACTCATTAGCTGGGACTTCCTGATATTTGAATGTTACTGCAGGAGCTGTATCTGTGTATGATTTTTTTCAACAGCAGTAGCAGCACCTGGTTCACACCCAGACTGATAGGAGTCTTGCTGTGACCTTTGGAACCAGCACAGGACCATTTTACAACCCTCAAGCAGCAGAAGCACACACACACACACACACACACACACACACACACACACACACATCACCAGAATTTTATTTTTGCCTATGCCTAATTAAAAGTGCTTAAGGGTGCTGTCAGCAGCTTGTGCTTGTACTGGTTTGAAAATGTTACTGCAGTCTAAATCAAAACATTGGTCTGTGGGTTGTTGGTCTTTCAGCTTTTCTGATTGGACAATCAGCAATGCAGTTTTAGGACCGAACCAAAAATGTAAACATAAACAACTTGGCCATCATGTAAAATATGTTTAATTGTTAATAACTCAGCTACACCATTGTTATCAGTAAAACACATATTTGATTCAACCATGTTTACCTCTTATTTTGGCTCATGTGGGTAATATTTATGAAATATAAAAAATATCTACCACTCATAGCACCTCCAATATTATGCTTTTTTTTCTGAAATAATTTTGGACACCTTCGCATTAGTATTTCACATTTTATAACTTAAAATAATGTAAATGTATGGAGAAGTCTTTTGCATAGCTGTTACTTTCACTCTGCAGAAAACACGTGGATTAGGTGTCTGTCGCCCCCTGTTGGCAACAGCGGGGAATGGACAGAGCATAAAATTTCTAGTTAGCATGGCTGTTAGTAACATGAGGCTAACAGATAAATGAGCTGCTTTGTAATGGCTGCGGTTTAAGCGCAGAAATGATCAGAAAGAGTCTGGTGATGGTGTATGGGGTTTAGAAAAGCGCAGGAGCACTTCCTGGTTTCATGTGTCTATGTAGAGCCATGAGATCAAGCGTTTTCAGCTCTTGAGAAGGACAAGCATACAGGATTACTCAAATGTGTGAATGAGACAAAATACTACAAAACAAACAAAAACAAAATTATAATAGGGAAAAGACTAAAAAAAGTCAAGTTATTTATTAACCTTTATTTAACCAGATGAAAGACCCATTGAGATCAAGATCTCTTTTGCAAGGGTGACCTGGCCAAGAGGTCAGCAACATGTCATGATAAATTATTCCCAAGTATAACAATAATAAATAGACATATAGAAATGGTGAATATAAAACTATAGAAAGGTTACATATTTCAGGTAGTCTGGCATAATAAAGTGCATTTCAAAGGGATAGGCAGTCTGGCATTTCAAAGTGTGATACAGAGTAAAAATTTAGAAACACAAGCACTTAGGCCGGGAGCCAGACCCATCAATATTTTTGCTACCTTTTTTTCACTGATATATTTTTGATTTGTCTGTATCTTGGACCATTATGAGTTTGATATTATTTGTTCCAACTTGGCCCCATTTGGTAGCCAGGACTCCAAAAAACACTTTTTTTTGGGACAAGCCTCAGATGGAATTTTGTGAGTGTGTTAAAAAAAAAATAAAGTGCTACAGTTGCATACAGAGTCACACAGTCATGAAATTTAGAACAAAAAAATGCTGATATGATGAGAAACATAGCAAAATGACATTATAGGGCTTTATATTTCACGGCTTCCAAATATGCAGCCTTCAGCTTGTGCATTTGTGTTACCTGTAAAAATCTAAACTTCTGCTACATCTTGAGTAAAGAAGAACAAGAACAAATCCTATATTCTTTTAGGGGTTGCTGGTGGCCAGCTAACATGATCCATATAATAATGGACCCATGTAAAGCACTTTGAGAAGCTAGTTAGGCTGGTATGGACTGGGTTTAGACTGGGTTTAGACTGGGTTTAGACTGGGTTTAGACTGGGTTTAGATTGGGTTTAGATTGGGTTTAGACTATTCAATTAATTTTATTTTTTATATATACACATAAAAACATATACACACAATTAAACACACAATCAACACACAGCAATAACTACACTAAACTAAACAGACCCAGGACACTCCTGTCCTTAGACCCTCCTTCTCGGTAAGGAAAAACTCCTAAAAAAAATTTGTGGGGAAGAAAGAAGAAATCTATTGGAGCCCATATTGAAGGAGAGATCCTCTCCCAGGACGGACAGGCACAATGTGTCTAGGACTGTTAGTCATTAACTCATCTATAGGATCATAGATCAGCTCTGTAAGGATGCAGCATGTGGGCCTCATCCAGACAGGGGAGTGGGGTGAGGTAGGTCCAGGAGTCTAGATCCAGTTAAAACTGGGTTTCAACTCCTGATCCAGTTTATTCCATACATTAACCCCAACCACAGATATAAAATGCTGTTTTACACACTGTTTGTTCTCACACTATTTTTCTAGACATATTCTTCCCTCTGAAATCATACACACTTTCCCTCATCTGAAAAAGCCCTGGATATATACAAGCAACTGTTTGTTTTTATGCTTTATACATAAATTGTATGTTTCTTATATGCTGCTTTATTTACAATTTGTATTGCTCTTTTTTCAGCAATAAAAAAATGTTTTATAAGTGTTTCCCCACACCTCTATGTCATATAGGCAACTACTAGGGAACAATACAACAAATATAAAGCGTGTTGATTCAAAAGATCTTTTACTTTGCATAATACTGCTAGTGACTTGAATAACTTGGCTTTAATATAGTTTATAAGGGGTTTCCAGCACAACTTCACTTCAATTTCATTTCATTTACCCTCTGTGTCATTTAGTATAAGATCTGTCCCCATTAATAGCATGATTGAAAAAAAAATATATATATTTGATTTTGTTTACATTCTTGTTACACTATGTCTATCAATGTTTTTAAATCTTTACCACAACTAAGAATATTAGTGTCATCTGCAAGTAGTATAAAATGTAAGGTTTTTGAAACTAATCCTACAGCATTACTATAAAGAATAAAGAACCAAGGACCCAACACTGACCCCTGTGGGAGGCCACAGGTCACTGTCAGTAACTGTGAGTCAATGCTGTTAATGTGGACATACTGTGATCTGTTCTCCAAATAACTTTTGATCCAAGAGAGAGCCACACCTCTGATTCCATTTCTGTATACTTTCTTAAGTAGCAATTCATGATTTACAGTATTGAAAGCTTTGGTTAAGTCTAGAAACACCCCCAGAGCATACTGTTTGTTTTCTATCATTTCAGATATTTTCTCCACAAGATCTATCAGAGCTAAAGAGGTGGTTCTTTCAGGTCTAAACCCATATTGCTGTTCACAAAGATTTTTTTTGTTTGTCAGTGAAATCATATAATCTTTAATGGAAGTATTTTAGAAAATTGTGATAATATTGAAATAGGTCTGGAATTAGTAAATTCAAGTTTGACCCCAGCCTTGTAGGGATAACTATTGCTATTTTCATCTTGTGTGGAAACATACCTGACTGTAGGGACTGGTTTTAAATGTTTGTAAGTGGTTTTGACTATACACTTGATTATTTATTTTAAAACTGACATGTATAATCCATTTCAATCTTCTGACTTTTTACTTTTGCATTTTTTAAATAATGGTTTCATTTTCATATGTGCCTTGTATAACTCTAGTTTCATCTAACTTGGATATTTTACCCACCCATCTTGACAAGAAGTTTCTATCTCTTTAGCCAAGTTGGGCTCAATATTAAAAAAACATATATTAAATTGATTTGCAATTTAGTTGGATTGATTAATTTTAGTTGTCTTTTGTTAAAAAATTTTGGTAAAGTCTGTGGTTTGGTTACCCTTTTTGATTAGTTTATTTAGCACACTCCAAGTATTTTTAACATCAGTTTTATTCTTCTCCAAAACTTTACAAAAATAATTATTTTTACTTGCTCTCATAATTCCTATTAATCTGTTCTTTTATGTTTTATATCTACATCCTGCCTCTTTTGTCCTTTTTTCAGAAAGTCTTTATATAATTATTCTTTTTCTAACATGCTTTTTGAATTTTCTTGACTTTATAAACTAGCGAACAATTTCTGTTATAAAGGGTGGTAATGATATTCAGAAAAGTCTTATAAGCAAGATTGACATCATCCACATAAACATTATCCTAATTTAGTTTTATTAAATCCATTTTAAATAAATGTACTGCTTCTTCAGTTTTATGTCTTGACACTACAATAGTTTTACTTTCTTTAGTGGCTTGAATAGCCTTCTGTATTATTGTGAAGACTGGTAGGTGATTGGATATGTACTGTATATCAGTAATCAAAAGTCCACTTATTTCACTTTAAATAACATTAGTAAATATATTGTTGATCAATGTTGTGCTGTTTCTTGTGATCTGCAGTTGGTTAGCAAAAGCTATACATGGAATGGATAAAATATGTAATTTCAATTCAGCTGAGCAGAATAAGGGACCTTTAATTTTGACCTTATCTAAAATATATTTTTATATATTACAATTACATTTACAATGACTCAAATTGACTTAAAGTGTATTTTTATGTGCATAAAATAATAAAAATAAAATAAATAAAAGTACAAAAAGTATAACGTATAAAAGTAAATTAGCTCTTAGATTAATTAGGCTACATTGTGCAAAAGTGGAGAGGAAAAAAAATATTACCACACAGTTGTAAATCTTTATGTAAAAATTTAATAGAAAACAAATAAAAAACGGGATGTCTGGCCTCCAGTGCTGTCTCTCTGCCAAAGGGTGGCTGGTTCAAAGGAAGTCAGTTTTTTTTTTTTTTTTTTTTTACTCTTATGGGGCATCATTATTTTCTTCTTTATATTTTAGGCCATGCATTCAGGCCATTGACATTGACTTTTTTTTTCTCACTGGTCACTGTGGGTAGTCTTTGTCAAAAGTTACTGGCCAATTCGTGTCTTTACTAGTCACAATTTAATTAGTGGAGTTTTTGTGTGTATTTAATAGCAAACAATAAGCTTAAAGAAATGTAAAATTTGGGTTTATGCCTGGACAGAGAGTTAAATATAAAAGCCAGGTTTTCCTATAGAAGCCGAATAAAGTGTATCTCTGCATGTGATGTCACATCTTTTAAAACATGTAATATTTTTAAATTACTAATTTTCTTTCTTTAATCATGATGAATTACTATGTGGTAAATGGCATACACTCAAGCAGAGCAACATAAATTCAGGCCTAACTTTGAAAGTGAAGAAATAGGCCTAGGGATGCATAAAATCCTACTGGCCAAAGTGGCAGTGGGAGTATCTGTGTCACTAGCTGAAATGAAAATCTGTCAAGCCTAGGGTGACCACCTTTTCCACTTTTGGTTGTACTGCACGGCCATTTAGTCCTCTGTCCCTCCATCCCACTTATTAGATAATGTCCAGTTTTTCATTGGTACTCAGTGGATCTTAGAAAGAGAGAATCAATTTAAAAACTAGAAGCTAAGGTCACTAATCCTTGTGTAAAATGTAGACTAAATATTTGTGGGCATCCTATTATTGATTTTGTTCAATTTTTAACCATAGCACATTAGTCAGATTTAATTTATAAACTACAGTTATTAATAAAGTTAATTATTGCTCTCTAAGACATATACGTACAACTCTTCAATAAAAAGTCTCCTATAAAATGATATATTTTGTTTGGCGATCTTTCCCACCCATAAAACTGAAACTCTACAATTGCCTCTGAAAGCGTACCTCACTTAACGATGGGAGCAGGCTACACTCACTGCAGTCGCCCCACAAATACAAACGCTGTAACTCAGATCAGGGACAGGGACAAACCCAAATAACCAAGACGAGGAAAATAACTTCCTCCCACCTGCCCTAAGTAGTCACCTCTCCCTATAGTGAGGACTGAGACTTATTAACTCAAGCTACTCAGCACACAGACCTTGACCTGTTACACCTCCCCAAACTCACAGAAGTAGTTCATCTTGACACATAGCCCTATTATCAATGGGAATCAAACATAATACATCACATGAGAAATTTTATTGCTAAAACTAGCAGTGAGGAGAGTGAACTGCAAAAACCACAAGCTCAGGTCCTTAAACTGCTGATACAACAAATGAGTGAAATAAACAAGGAAAAAGATAAGGACAAGGCAGAAGGCAAAGACTCAAATGCCACAAACTGCAACCTGCTCCAGTTCTACAGCTCCTCAGTTCAGCCCTAGTTTCACACAACAACACTGTGGTCCACTCAGGAAAAAAGGGGGTCATGGGGGGTTCTAACAGAACGTTGAACTGCCCGATGGGTTTTTCAGTCTCATAGTAAATGTGCAGATTGTTATTTTATTTTTATGTTATCCTATTGCAGTCATGTAAGAGTAATATATGGTATGATGGTTGTAATGTCTCCAGATTACAACGGATAATCAGTACATGGTTAGTTTAGATTGCTCTTGGTTGTTTTAGCTTTGCTGTATTAGGTTATGGGTTTTCCTATTGAGGTTTAGGGTTTTGCATTATGTTTTTCACAGGTTTTAATTTTTAGTTTTTAGTTGAGTGATGTTTTTCTTTTCAGTGGTTGTGTCACACCATGTGATATGGTGTGAAAAGTGGAAATTATTGAATATCTTTACATATAGCTTTGCACATCACCATTAAACTTTTTTTTTTGATGTACTACTGCTAAGGGTAATAATGGCTCAACATTAGTAATAATACTTGGGTCTTATGTGATGTTTTTCCACTGTAAGGTCAGCTTACAGTTGGGTCGGGCGCAATCAAAAACAGAGCGGCATGAAGTTGTGACGCGGAGGCGCAGTGCGGACACGGAGGTGTGGTGCCAAAGTCGGGCGCACCCCTAAACAGAGCGGCATGGAGGTGCAGCGCGGAGGGCGTACTCACAGACTGGGATAGAGGAGCAGCGTGGAGCTATCGCGTGGAGGTCGAGCGCACATGAATTTGCAGGTGCTCACTAGCAGCAGTCTAGTTTTGTCTGGTGTCACTCTGAAAAGTTGTCTGCGTTGCCATGGTGATATAGTTGCCTAAAAAGTTGAATGGGCAGCGCATTTAGACAAGTTTGAGGTCATTGTTCTTTTAACGTTAATGTTGCAGGCTAAAAACCTTCCTGAAAACTTTTAGTACAACAAAGTTGCTTTGTTTTTTAATGACTGGATGTTATACAGCACACAACAGTGGAACAGAATCAGCGGCAGTGTAATAGCCTAAAAATAAATAACCTAATAACACAGCAATATCTTTTAAAAAAGTAGGTACACTTGGCCTGTTCAAATACAGGTATTTTTACCACGTGTTTAAAAACAGATTTAGTTCATTTTGTTCACAACTTGCTGAATTATAATTGTGGTGGAGGGAGGGTTACAGATAATTAGCAAAATTAACAGAATAAGAATGGTACAATTAAGAAAAAAATAAAATAAAATCTAGAAATGGCACACAGATAAGTATCTGACAATAAGAAGGGGCAGAGACGTGATTGAACAATTTAGTTACAATAATCTTATTAAAAATTTTAATTCTCCTGGATGTACTGAAAACGAAAAAAAAATAGTTAGGGCCAGACACAAACCAGAATTTGTAAAAGTAGTTTTATTACAAGTTTTAGCTAAAAATTTGTTAATTATAACTATATAAAATAGGCCTAATTTAAAAGGCTAAAAATACCTAATCAAAATAAACTAAACGCAGCTAGCTGGGGCCACCTGTGGTGAGCAGACTACATCAAGGAGGTGCCCAGGAGTGCTACCAGATACTCACCTCAGTGGACACAGCAGACGTCACGGCAACTGAAATAAAAGTGCAAACTAAACTCGTGAACCAGTGCACTAACTCGAATGCCCAGGTGGGGAGACCTCACCCATGTGCCTAGCCCAACCACCAGGAGGCGCCCAGCGTCACTGAAAGGAAACAAAAACAAAATTAACAAGAACAGACCCAGTTGGTTATACTGTTATAAAACAAACTGTACAATAGCCCAACTATTAGCCCACAAGGTTAAATAACAAGATGGAACTAAAGGCAACCTATACAGTAAAGCAAAAAGATATATAAAAAAACAAAACAAAAAAACAAACAAAAAAAAACAAAACACAATAGCACGAAACTAGCACAGCTAAACAGTCTATACTAAATATACTTAAAACCAAACAAAAGCTAAATGGGCCCAACAAAACTACATACAAAGCAATGGATAAGACAAACCAAAACCAGACAAAACAATGTACAAAAAAAAACAATATAATAACAAAAACAAAAACAAAAACAAAACAAAACAGCAGCAGCTAAACCACCTTGAAGGCTATTAGGAACCCAAGTTGGAGCCAATTGCACAGCACTGAACCAGGAACAGAACAAACAAAGGCACACAAACAGCCAGGCAGACAGCAGCAGCAAAGAGACTGCCACACTGGCAACAGGTGCTTTAAATAGTGTGTAATTAGAGGGGTGGGCCAGAGGTGGGGCCTCAGAGAGGGCTTCAGGAGCCCTAGGAAAAGACCACCCTACTACATAATCAACGGTGAAATGCAGGGGGAAATAAATGTCAGAAATTCATACAAATTCAATGTTCTGGGATGCAGGTATAGTAGAGCAGCTGATTGTGAACACTACCGACGAGTCTTCAGTAGTGTTCACAGTCAGCGACAAGTTGTCGGTAGTGTTATTATTAGTATTACATTTTGAGATATGTTTGAAATAGTTTAGCTCAGGCCTAATTGCTGCTTTAGATGTGTAAATTGTTTGAAATACCTGGTTGATGCTTAAAAATGAAATGTTTTGTAGGCCTATTTTACTGTTGATACTGCTGTTTTGGGTACTTAGAATTTTCCTGGGCCTGAAATTATTTGTCAGATCCTGACATTTAGATATTGTAAAATATATAAATAATAAATATAATTTTATTTTTTAATGATTTAACACCATAGTGTGCTGCTATTAAATTAAATAAATGTAATAAAAATAGTTATGTCCATTAATGAATTATTTTATACTAACAAAATGGTATAGCCTATAATGTTGTCTAATGATGCAAAGTACTTTAAAACTTAAACAGAAAGGGGCCTCAAAATGTAATAGCATAGGGCCTTTAAAATCCTTAGTCCGGCCCTACTTGTCCTACTTTTAGTACTTTTTGAGGTGGTCACCTAAGTCAAGCCCTGCATGCATTAATCATGAACTGGCTGATGAGTGATCGAATTTCAACCGATCACAGAGCATGTGGAAGTATTCCTGTAGTGATGGGTCGTTCGCGAACGAGCCGGCTCTAGAGCTGATTCTTTGTAATGAACGAGACGAGCCGACTCTCCTTCCTGACAGAGCCGAATCTTAAACCTACTGTGCTCCGCGGCTCCGCGGCAAGCAGAATGTATATTTTGCAGAGCACGCCGTGCGGCGAATCACGAGCGAGAACAGACTTGGATCGTACCATTATGTAAAAGAAGGAAGGGGGCAGGCGCGCCGAACGCAGCGACAATAGTGGTTCAAGTCAGATACACGAAGCAACACAGTGAGACGGAGGAGCCCGATTGCATGCATGTGTCAGGAAAAAGTGAAAACACGAGTGAAACACGAAAGAGGAGCAGCATCAGGCTACATTTCAAAGACATTGGAGATAGCAAAGTTGAGTGCAAAATTTGTAAAATAAAAATATACTACAAAGCAGGGTCAACAACAAACTTGCACAGGCATCTAAGAACCACCCACCCCACCGTGCAGATGGAGGATAGAGAGCAAGCCACTAAGCCCTGGAAAGACTGCAGGTACAAGTCAAACTAAATATATAAAATATATATTAACTGAAGTTTTGTATTTTTGAAAATAAAACTACATAAAAATGAGTTTATGAACACCAACACACAAATAATTCATAATTCCTAAACTAGGCGCTAATGGGATGATCTCTCACTGACAATAAACAAAAAGCCGGTTCTTCACAGGGAGCCGATTCAAAAGAACCGAATCTTTGAAAAGAGCCGGACTGCCCATCACTATATTCCTGAGCTCCTCTGTCTGTCGGAAGGATTTACTTGTGACCCCTTGGCCCCGCCCACTCTTTTCCGTAAACACGAGCGTCTCTTCCTTCTCTACGGGACCGCACACATGGTTCTGCTCGTCCACATCCTGAACAGACACAGTCTCTCCGCTTTAAAGGTCCCATAACAGGCCCAAACATCCACTGTGGAGGGCGGGAGGCCGTGGACATGCGCTCCGTATACATTTAGTCACACATTTATCAGCGTTAGCACAGCTCTCAGTTAGCCTAGCATTAGCAGCCCGTGTCTTTTATTAGCCATGGAGATAGACGGTCGAGACTTCATGAACACTCCCCCGAGGAAGATCGTCAGGTTTGGAGGAACTGTGGCGGAGACTTTGGCCAAATACAAGAAGGTGAGTCAGTAAGGATGGTTGATCATCGTCTCTGTTACTAGCTTAATAAATGCTCTGCCTTTGTGCTGCACAGTGTTTACTGTTTGCAAATCTTATACACCAAGTGCCATCTCAGAAAGTATTAATATTCGGCTTTCAAAGTACCATCTTTAAATGAAATCTGAGTCTAAATCTTAACTAGGACTAGGGCTTAGAGCAAGAATAAACTCAAGTTTATTAACAGGGCTAAACCAGGTCTGAACTAGGAGTAAGCCAGAACTGAATTAGGACTAAACCATGGCTAAACTAGGAATAAACCAGGACTACACCAAGTCTAAACCAGGATTAAACTATGTCTAAACTAGAAGTAAACCAGGACTAAACCCGATCTAAACCAGGATAAACTAGGACTAAAACAGAAATCAAACAAAGTCAGGACTTGAACAGCAAAAGATTCCTGAATACCACCAGAAGATGGTGGTATTCAGTACCATGGTGTCTATACCACAGTTTGAGAAACCGCCAGTTTAGATAAACTGTTCCTTTCTTTCTTAAAACACATCTAGCACCATGACTTTTTAAATGTTTTTTGACCAATATTGTGACCAGTGTTACTGATTATCTAACTTGCTGTGTGTTTGTTGAAAAGGGAGACCTGAGTGACTATGAACTGCTCAGACACCAGCTGGCCGACCCAGACATCAAGGTAATAGGCCTGTCCTATTGCAACACGTGGTTGTGTTCATGTTCTAGAATCTGATGTTGTCAAAAACTCTACTGAGGGAGGAGCCCTCAGCCCAAATTCTAAAGCGACTTTGAGTGTCTGGAAAAGTGCATTATTATTATTATTATTATTATTATTATTATTATTATTATTAGGCCAATTAAATAGTAAATTGCAGTATCAATACAGTTCATCGCCAAAGCTCAGCATTATTTTAATAACATTGGTGATTAACAGGAGCTCCATGGTAACGCTCAGGGGAGGAGCTTGTGAGACTTTCGACAAAGTCAGCTTTCCTCACGGCTCAGAACAACAAACTACTTTGTGAGAGACAAAAACAGAGCAAACAGTTAGAATACGTCAGGCACTGACTCCTTCCTCACCTGTCTCCTCCCTTTCTCCTTCCCTGACATCGCTGCTTCTCCTCTGTGTGCGTGCGTCAGCTCCGCGCCGCTGTTCAGAGCGGCTGGTAAGCACGAGCCACCTGCAGCCTCCACAACAGAACTGAAGTGAAAACTGGCCAAAACTCTGATTGTTATTAAGTTGTGTGTATTAACTGTAGGTTGTGGCTCGTGCGGTTTACTCGCGCTTCCGCGGTGTCCCGTGGGACTGGTCGATCTGCGTGTCAATCAAATGCCATAGGCATATCACTTTATTTGGAAAGGCAGGGCTCTGCGATCTACCCACACTTCGTTTACGATCGACTGGTAGATTGTGATCAACGGGTTGGCGACCACTGCTATAGATGAAGTCACACTCTCAGATAGGGGCAGCAGCCAGTATTGGTGTATAAGAAAAAAAAAAAAAACAGTATTAGTGTATACATTATAAGTTATTTTCATAAGAAATATTCAAAAAAGAAAATTTAGGTTCAACGTTTGAGTTGAACCTGATCATTTATATTATTGACAAGGTCCATTATCCCGCTCCGCGCTATTATAATTATACATCACGTGAACACAACCTAATGTCCATAATGCATTTGAATTATGTTTGAATGTGGTCTCACACTGATTGTGCGGTCTGCTGTGGCAGGACGCACAGATCATTAACTGGCTGCAGGAGTTCAGGAGCTGTGTGACTCTGCTCAGGAAGGAGCATGAGCAGCTCATCTACTGTGTACTGGTGAGTACCAAGCATCAGCAGTCATTATGGAAATGTTGTGATGGCATCAGAGACACCAGGGTTTATACTATGAAGCTGGTTCACTTTCTTATGCTGAACTGCTAACCTAGTCCAGAGCAGGGTAGGATCTAGTAAGAAGATGTCACTTTGACCATACAGTGATGCGCTGCCGATATGAAGAAGAAAAGTGCAGCAGAGCACAAACGTACAGGAAGCATTAAGGTTCATATATACTCTTATTATCTAAATGAAAATAGATCCGTCTGTTCTAAGCGTTATCATTGCAGCATTTATACTTTCAACCCTTTTCTATGTTATTTTCTGTGTTATGTTAAATAACCAGCGATTTTACCAAGATGGAATAATGAGAGCAACAGTAACAACAAACATGATGGCACAGGAGCAGGTTTTTGTGCCAGATTTATCAAAAAAGATCCAAGAAATCTACAGAGAAACCCAGCATTAACTCAGAGCCCCACACAGAAACCCAGAGTTAACTTGGTGAGTTATTAACCTCCATTGTAGTACATCTTATCCAGAGATGCTCATGTTTGATTATGTCTATCCGGTATAAATTCAACCAGCTTCGTAGTACAGGGTGCTACTAAAATATGCCTCTGCTATTGTTTTCAAATCTGTTATCTGCTTCAGACATTGTGTATTTTACACCTCAACTAAAAGCCTGGGGTTAAATCCAACTTTTGTAATTGTTTTTACATAGCATCTGTGTATTTTATTCTACTAAAATGGAACTGGGCCAAATCATCAGCATAGTACACTGGAGTATAGCATGAAACTGCAAATAGTGTGCTAGTTCCTTCTTGTTAAAAATGTCTGAATGCATTGCCAATGTGTTTTCCTGTTTTATTTAACTTTTAACAGTTTTTATATAGCAATCCCATGCCACTTGGTGAGTGATCAGTTTTTCTCCCACACTGTTAAAGCCTCATTGTTGTTTCTCTCTTCTGTTGTAGCGCCTCCCATGGGTGGGCCGCAGCCAGGCCGTGGTGGAGGAGTACCTGGCCTTCCTCAGTAACCTAGTATCAGCGCAGACTGTCTACCTGTGCTCATGCCTCAAGATGGTGGTGTCTCACTTTACTCCCAGTAAGTGGGTTTTCACATTAGATTGTATTCTTTAGCCAAATAGTGCTCAGTGTTACATACTGCTGTGTTTGTGTTCTTAGAGAGAGTGACAGTTTGTGAAGGAGGAGTGGATTTCTCTGATTCAGACGATGAAGATGAAAGTAAGCAACACTTCCTAAAGAGTTTAATGCATGTATTTTTAACAGTGAAATACTTTTTAGAATGAGATATACTAGTGGGAGCATCCTCCACAGATACATATTATATGGAGCAGAGGATACGTAGCCGCTCAATTGAGTACACCTGTTCATTCGCTTGTTAACACAAATAGCTAATCAGCCAATCAACTACATGACTGTAGGCATATAAACGTGATGAAGACAACTTGCTGAAGTTTCATAATAGGAAAAAAGAGGATGCAAGTGACTTTGAATCTTTGACTTTAAACTTTGACTTTGATTGTTTGATACGAGACGGGATGGTCTATTTAAAAAACCCTGGTCTACAGGTCTACATGTTTTTATGTATAGCCATATCTAGGGTTTAGAGAGAATGGTCCAAAATAAAATATTCAGTGAGCAGCAAAGGCTAATGGGCATACCACTTCCAATGCAGATGATAGAAGGGCAACTGTAACTCAAATAACCACTCATTAAAACCCAGGTCTGCAGAGGACCAACCTTTGAACACACAACATGCTGAAGCAGATGGGTTCCTGTAGCTGAAGACCAAACTGGGAACACTCCTGTCAGCTAGGAAAAGCAAACCTAAGATACAATTCACACAGATTTACCAAATCTTGCAGGTGGCTCGCGCTTACCGGCCGCTCTGAACAATGCCGCGGAGCTGACGCACGCACACAGAGGAGGAGAAGCAGCGGTGTCAGGGAAGGAGAAAGGGAGGAGACAGATGAGGAAGAAGTCAGAGCACACAGGTAGAATACGTCAGGTATTCTACCTGTTTGCTCTGTTTTTGTCTCTCACAAAGTAGTTTGTTGTTCTGAGCCGTGAGGAAAGCTGACTTTGTTAAAGTCTCACAAGCTCCTCTGAGCGTTACCATGGAGCTCCTGTCAATCACCAGTGTTACTAAAATAATGCTGAGCTTTGGTGATGAACTGCATTGATGCTGAAATTTACTATTTAATTCTGGCCTAATTCTAATAATAATAATGCATTTGTCTTGACACTCAAAGTCGCGTTTTACAGTTTGGTGCATTATTCTTTCAGTCCTCCGTCACACTTGGTGGCGGAAGCGTGGCTGCTATTGTGCGCCTACGGCCCCTCCGACCACCATAAACCACACAGTCACACTGACACATTTATACAGGCAAGGTGGGCGAAGTGACTCACCCAAGGACACAACAGTATGCAGTGCTGGCAGTGGGGCTTGAACCACAAGCGTCTCAACCAACTGAGCTACTGCCGTCCCCATATAAATATAGTAGGCCTATTTTAATCCATAATAATCAGCAGTTTTAGGAAATGATGGAGTGTTGTAAATATCAATGACAAAAGTTTATATGCTATCAAATTCAATTATTCCTGTCCTTGTTGATAAGTTGATAATGAACATTTATCATTTTTTGTTTAATAAAATGTGACTTTATTAAAGAGGTTATTTCAATTATTATTTTGGGGTAAATCAATAAATAAAGGTAGATCTCCTGGCCTTGATGACTGTAAAAGTAGATTGCGAACTGAAAAGGGTTGAGGACCACTGTTCTAGAGCTTAGACAAATGTCTCATGAAATGTTTTTTACTTGTGTAGACCTGCCCAGAAACTTTGAGCAGTGTCACCAGGCACTACAGCTCATCTCCAGATACGTCCCATCGTAAGTCCTTTTTCTGATTGTATATAAATAAAATCACCTTTTTGTAGTCTAAAATTGTATCCAGGGCTTGCTGTACTCTAATTCTTTCCATTCCTTCAGGACAGGACGATTCCTGACTCCAATCCTACAGGAGAACTTCCCCTTCATTCAGAAGTCCTCCAGGACTCTGGTGAGACTTCTGTCCAGCAGACAGATTGTATTTAGTGTGTTCCTCTGAATGCTCTAATGTCTCTCATCCCTGTGATGCATTTTTACTTTTAACAGGAGTGTTATGTCCACAACCTCCTCAGAGTTACGGTGTATATTCCGGCTATTCGAAGAGAGGTTCTGGAGGTCATCATTAACAAGATGCTGAACCTAGATGTAAGTGGTCCATCTGAGAATATAAAGCAGATCCCATGTTATGTAACTACCATGTACAAAGTAAGAGTTGTGAATCCATGTGTTGTGCTGTACTCCAGGTGAGTGCATCACGGACAGACATTGAAGAGGCTGAGGAGAACGCTATTCACTGGCATCCGGAGGAGGGACTGTTTGACATGGTAAGAGAGCGGACAGATATGGCATGGGAGTTTTATCCTTTATTATCAAAAGCATCCTCATCAAAGCTCGTGCTGCTGGATATATGGCCTGACAGAAATATTGTAAAATGCTTATTTAGTTACTAAGGACTGTAATGTTAAATTGACTTAAAGTGACAATGCTTTTTGCTCGTTAATTGTTTTGCTGCGCAGTATGACATTGACTTGAAACTGGCGTATATGTTCACCATCTCCTGAGCTGGCGCACGATCTGAGCATACCAAACGCCTACGTCCATATTGATAAATCCCAAAACCTGCGTGGTGTTGAGCATACACCAGGTGTATGCCCATTTTTTGGCGTATGCAAGTTGATGAAGACCATTATGTTTCATTAAAACAATGTAAACAGCATCTGTCACTGTGGAAGCTGGGCTGGAACACCTTGTGAATGCCTGAGGGCTGTGAAATGCCGACCTGTATCAAGTAACCAGTGATTGAGATGATGTTGAGAATGTGGGTTTAATGAAGACTGTAAAGACCTTTTGGCATAGGATCAGTTTTTTAGAGGCCAAGTGACTGCTTTTTAAAAATAATCAATAAATAGGTCAATTAGTTGCTCTGTGAACTGTTGCCTCCAGAAAGCATTGTCCCAGACACAAAGCTGAGTCTCAGGGACCACGGAGACCACACAGAGCCGAGGGCGTGTCCTCAGAATTCCATTGCCACTGTGGTTGAGCTAACACTGAATGACGAACATTTAGCAGCACAGAACACTTTTATTTGGAAGCTCTTGAATGTAGTCCAGATTATCATGTGGTGTCCTCAGCTCTCTGTGGATCAGTCTGCTCAGCATAAATTGATGGTTTCCACCTATCTGGCTAATTACGACATATTTTGTTATTATATATCAGGGGTGTCCAAACATTTTTCATTGAGAGTCACACACTGAAAAATATATGAGGAGTGCTGCTTGCTAGTGATAGATTTCACATCATTAAAGAAAGTCCCATTCAGCTGCTGCCTTTATATCAGAACTCTCCACACTAATAAGAATAAGAATAAGAAAACCTTTATTAGTCCCTCAGTGGGGAAATTGCATTGTTGCAACAGCATAAGTACAGCTAGCAGCAGCACACAGTGGTATCACACAAGAGCACACAGTGTATCAGAGACCAGTCTGGCCAAAGATAATTAACTAAAAAACTAAACTACAAGCAGAGCTAAATAAACTAAATTAGAATATAAGCAATTAAATACACTATAATTAAATATGTACAGTATATAGTCTGACAGAGTATGGATATTCAAAGTACCATAAGTAAAGAGCATTGTGAATAGGTGCTTCAGGTAAAATAAAATAATTATGGCACATAATAATATAAATATTGCACAGGTTTCCAGAAGGTGCTGACAGTTAAAACAATATTAAAACAATATTGCACAGGTGAATGGATTACAGTCATGAGTGTTCATTGTAGAGTCTGACAGCAGCAGAAGGAAAGACCTGCGGTATCTCTCCTTCACACAGCGAGGGTGGAGCAGTCTGTCACTGAAGCTGCTCTCCAGTGCAGACAAGACGTCCTGCAGGGGGTGTGACTCCTGGTCCAGCATGGATGTCAGTTTTGCCAAGACCCTTCTCTCGCCCACCTCCCGCACTGAGTCCAGAGGACAGCCCAGGACAGAGCTGGACTTCCTGATGACTTTGTCCAGCTTCCTCCTCTCTCTCACTGAATCATTCACAGGAGAACTTGGGCATAGGCTTTACTCTAGATGTACTTCCACAACCCCACATGTATTCTGGCTTGGGACCCGCACATAGTATGGCTGAATTCTTTTGGGATTCAGCCAGTTAGTTTGCTGGTTCTGATTCATTTTTTTCTTTTTTAATGTCAGGTCCATCTCACACAAAAATGTTTGTCCAGAAATAAATTCATACATAACTGCTGGGTTAATGTACAGTATAATATTTGAGAGTCCCTACAGTGCCATTAGGGGGCAGCAGATGCAGAGATTATGGTTCGTATGCTCCATGTCCTGTCCATGTCCTGTCCATGTCCTGTCCATGTCCTGTCCATGTCCTGTCCATGTCCTGTCCATGTCCTGTCCATGTCCTGTCCATGTGACCCTGCTGTGAGAGCATCTCTGACACTTCCAGTTCCTGCAGGATCTAAGCGTCTCTTGTCTTGTGTTTCAGGATGAGGATGTGTCCCGGGACACTGCCTCCTCCTCCGTCATGGCCCACCCGGTGGCTGAGCGGCTGGACACACTCATGGCTGTGCTAATGGTGTATATAAAAGACGTCTGCCACGTCAATGGTATTTTAGAGCTCTCTTTTTCACATACATGAATGTTTCTATGTTAAAACTCTGCAGTCTCAGAGCAAGGGGCACTGTGACGTGCTGGAGCCCCTCACGCTTTCTATGTGCACTCAATAGGAAATTAAAGGCAGTGGAGAACTTTTCTGACATAAACTATCAGTCAAAAGCTGTAGAACACCCCAAATTTGTCCAGTTTTTAATTGAAGTTCATGCAGTTTTGTACTTTGAAATGAGATCAGAGAACAGAAAGTTCTTCCTAGCTCTGTGGCAGAAGTTCCATAAATGTGTCACTTGTTGCTTTGCTTTCAGTCTTCTCTCCAGTTCATCCCAAACCAACTCAACCAGGGTTAGGTCTGGAGACTGTGCTGCCACTGCATGTTTTTAAGCTGATCTTGTTCTGGCTTGGACTTATGTTTTGTGTCATTATATTGCTCAGGGTGCCTCTCACTCTCTTATAGAAAGGCCTTTTTATATCATTTTGAAATAATTTTTTAACCTCTGGCAGTTCATTGCTTAACCCTGTACCATTTGAAGCTATTAATTGGCTTGACTTGAACTGCTTGTATTTCAATAAAAAATCCTGGGAAAGTTGGGGTGTCCTTAAACTTTTAATTCATAGTGTACACTAAATAATAATGATTATGCCTTAATGCAGACATTTTGCTTCATGATAAAAGATAAATTTACTATTACTAAATTACTAATTTCTATAATAGGGCATGTAATTAGGGCTCTCAATAGATTATTTAATCTATTAATAATAGCTGAGTTAGTTAGCTGGTTCTGATCCTCATTTTCCAAAGCTGAGGTTAGTTTATAATTTGTTTTGTCCAGGAAATGGATTTGAGCATTTATTGGCATATACAGTATACCTGACACACACATAGTTCACACTGATAGGAATGACCCAATCATCAGCCAGTTTTTGTGGCATCTCCAAGACTGGTTAAGAGGACACAGTTGCATCAGAAGGACATCTCCATAGCGCTGGAGATAATTTCCTGTGGCCTCACTTGAAAAGAAAGTTGAGTTTTGTTTCATTAGTGCCTGCTTAAGTAATTCTGTTTTCTGAGTTTCTGAGGCCTCAAAACACTTGGTTGCACGAACCTCTGCCTCTCCCACAAACTCCCCTACCTCATCCTCACAAACATTTTTCATTTTATAGTAAAATGTCATCATAAAAAAGGTTTAAAGAAGTGTTTTTTTTTCCTTTGATTATATGTTCAAAAGACTGCAACACTCTACACTCAGCTGGCCTTAAAAATGTTGTCTTTTAGTCACATAATCAGGGTGTCTGCAGGGTCTTAAAAAGTCTAAATTTAAAGATCTGAATTTAAGGGCTTAAAAAGTCTTAAATTTGCTGAGATGTAGAGAGCGTAGTAGGTCATGAATACATTTAAACAGGTTGTAAATATGTCACGTACATTTGTTAACAGCTTATTTTAAAATGGCCACTTACATTCTCAAAGGCGTATTACTGTTGCTGATACGAGAGCTCAGATTTTTTCTTACTAGGGATGGGAAGATTCACAAAATTCAAGGTTCAGTTTGATTCATGGTTCTGCCCTCACTATTTTCGATTTATTTAGATTTTATGTATTTGTTGATGTTATAATGTTTTATACGCATTTTGTAGGACTACATAATTAAAGTATACATAAAGAATACATTTTTTTATTTAATTAAGCCTAAACTGTTTATGAAAAGAGCAATAGATATTAACAAGGCCAAATAAAAACATTTTTATGAATAAAGAGGAAACAATGGTAAATGGTCTAATGGTAAAAATATGAATGGAAGCAGATAATAGCCCCTTTAAAAAACAAGGTTTGAACAGTACACTTAAACACCGCCCTTCACAGTTACATCACAGGATCATATTCACAAAGGTATATCAAACATGATAGATATAACAGTTTGAGGCTGCGTTTTATTGCACGTCAGTCACACTGTGTTGTCTTGTCCTAGGATCTCTGCAGGTAGAGAGGACGAAAGAGCTGTACAAAGACCTGCTGGCTGTGTTTGATAAAGTCATTCTGCCAACGCACGCCTGCTCCCACGTCCAGTACGTGCTCTTCTACCTCTGCAGCTTCAGACTGGTCAGTACTCCACACAAACAGCATGTTGAATATCTCTGACTGCAACTGTTTGTGGGACAACCTTTGACCTGACTGAGCCAGTGGTAAGGTAAGTTGTTGATCCTGATGTGTCCTGTTGCAGGCTCTGTCCGAAGCCTTCCTGGACCACATGTGGAGGATGGTGCAGAGCCCGTCCCAGGCTGCAGTGCTCCGGCAAGCTGCACTGGGGTACATGGGCAGCTTCCTTGCCCGCGCCAAGTTCATCCCGGTTCTGTGAGTCCAGCTGATAGATTTCTGAAAGCTTAAGAACTAGTTGCAATGAAAACATACAAAACAAAGTCCATGAACCTTTAGAAAACAGATATGATTGGTCAAATAGATTTTAGTAGACGGGCTTCAAACACACTTTACTTTCGCCAAGAAAGTGAATGGGTCTAACTGGACAGGCTAGGTCTCACTATGAAAGAAAATTCCTTTTTTTTTTTTTTTTTTTTTTTTACACCAGAGAAGAAACTATGATGGTCTCTGGTATTCGGCTTGGATAAGTCTGTTTGTTTTTGTTCCTTCCATTTTCTCTGTGATCTCTCCAGGACAGTACGGGCGTGCTTGGACCTGCTGGTGGCATGGATCCACTCGTACCTTGAGTCCCAGGACAGCGCTGACAAACAGTACTGCGACCTGAACCTCCACGGGCCCTTCTACAGTGCCTGCCAGGCTGTCTTCTACACCCTCATCTTCAGACACAGAGCCATTCTGGATGGCAACATGAAGACAGGTGCATCTGCAGCACACAACCATAAAGCCCAATTCACACTGAATCTGTTGCGTGTCCGTTGCGTGTCCTGTACGACTCTTGCAAGAAATAGACGCAATACAAGTCAGTGCGTGAGTTCACACCAGCTGCGTTGCAGTACGTCTCCGTGTCCGGTGCTCCGTCAGAAATACGTATCAGGTCTATTTTTGCCGGACGCCGGATCCATCAGGTATAAAGTTGAACAGAGCAGATCGAGCCAGACAGGAAGTCAGACCTGGGTCTAGTGAAGAGGATCTGGTAAATTTCAAAATAAAAACACTTGTGCAGCCTCTCGCTCACATCTCTGTAAACATTATGTCTTAACTGAGGATGTGAGGTCACAGATGACATCGGACAGCATTAAACATGAGAAAAATTAAAGTGTTTATATACGTAGCGTTCTTACCCAGGGTTGAAGTAATATTTCTGTGACTTTTGGGTTTCAACCGTGGTTAAATTGCCAAATACTCTCTAAATGAACAAGAGATCGTGGTCAGAGGCAAACGTGGCTTTTTACCATACTTTTTACCTGCAGTTTTCGGTATATATGGTTATTATCGCGTGAACTCATAACTTCCAGCATAAACTTGCTCCTCTCCTGTGAACTCGTGGTCTTCCAGCTGGCTCTGGTCAGAGACGTGCCGCACACGCCACGCACTTGGTGTGATTTGGAGTCCGTTAGAAAACCGCACCAGAAACGTACTGCACACGCAAAGGGTTCAGTGTGAATCTGGCGTAACAGCAACAGAGAAAACAATTGCCTTAATCCTTAGTATAACTGGTGACACTAATTTTTTGCTTAATTTGAATAAAACACCTGGAAACAGAGTTTGTTTACATGTCAACTTCTACAAACATTTTCACTGAAGACCTGTTTTCAGAGATCAGTATTTAGAGCGATGAGGACAAACATTTTAGCTCACTCTGTCAGTGGCTAAACATATGTACCATATTTTCCGGACTATAAGTCGCACTTTTTTTCATAGTCTGACTAGGGGTGCGACATATACTCAGGTGCGACTTATATATTAAAATACTTCACGTGTTTGTTAGAGGGCGCTCTAGGCTTGTGTACCAGCATCTGCTGCACCTGTACCACTGACAATTTAAAATGTAAACATTACCTCTAACAACTTGGGCTATAAAGACAACTGAGAAAGAGCGGAATAATTGAAATGGAACTGACGCTGAGTCTGATGACAGCCACGCAGAGGAGGAAGCGGCGCTTCGTCTACCTCCGGAGTTGTTCAGAAGCGACACCGAGGATGAAGAATTTAAAGGATTTAGCGATTAGGAGTGAGATTGTGAGTTTGGTGAACTTGTTATATTATGTTTATTATGCTATAGTTATGTGAATAACTGTTAATATATTACGTTAACATACGAGACACCTATTCAGTTCGTTGTTTATGCTTCATGTAGCTGAATAACCATCAATGTGTTACGTTAGCAAACCACACACTTATTCAGCCTGTTGTTCTCTATTCTATTATTACTATAACTTGCCTTTCAAAATGAAATGTCTGTTCTTGGTGTTAGATTTTGTAAAATATATTTCCCCCAAAAAATGCGACTTATAGTCCTGTGCCACTTGTATATGTTTTTTTCTTCATTATGCATTTTTTAGCTAGTGCGACCTATACTCCGGAGCGACGTATAGTCCGGAAAATATGGTAGTCGCTTTGCTTTATTCATTTTTTTGCTAAGAGTAGTATCATAATCTCTGCAAATTCACAAAATTCCAAAGTCAGGCAAAAAATTTACTGGCGTGCTTTAAGTAGTAAGTAACAGTGAGTGAACAATGATAGACAATTCAGAAAGGTATAGTAAACACAACTTTCAACTGTGCTCATTAAATAACAGAAATGTACTTTTGATACAAGGAGTGCCTGGTCTGAACAGAGGACAATAAGAACAATAAGGCTCTACTTTGTTTATATTAGGGCTTGAGTACCTGCAGAGCCTGAACCTGGAGCGAGTGGTCATGTGTCAGCTCAACCCTCTCAAAGTGTGTCTGCCCACTGTCACCAACATGTTTGCTGCAATAATGAGGTAAACACACACTTCTGCCACTGTCACCAACATGTTTGCTGTTGCATTCACACCAAATGCGAATAAGGCGTCAGGCGCAAGTCATTTACATGTTAATTCTATGTAACGGTGTGTTCAGATACGAACAAAAGTCCTGCGGTGCAAATGACACTGTACCCTTTTGTCCATGCTACTGACCTTGCTCTGACTGTAGGGGCCTTAGTCCTCTCTTCACATTGTAAATGGAAAGTGTTCATGCCTGTGTGTTTCAGGAGGTACCAGGTGGTTTTTTGCTATGGTGTAATCGAGAGGAATAACCGCCACATGCTGCCAGTGGTCCGCAGCTCCACCGGCGGAGACAGTGTCAGCGCCAACACCAACCCTCTGGACTGCTTCTTCCCTTTTGACCCCTACCTGCTCAAGAGGTCACTCTACACACTGTATTTACTGTTGCCTGCTGGAGTACAGCCAGTGTTACTTCTGTAAAGCTAACAAATATATGTTTTAATTTGCTTTGGTTCAGCTCTTTCAGAATATGCATTTGCTAAGCATTATGTTCAGAACAAGCACAAGTATTTCTCAAAACCTTTAACACATTTGTTTGAACATTGGTCATATTGTACTATTGTTTGTAAAAAGCATATGCAATTCTCTACAAACCTAATCATAATCTCATGTGTATGGCTCAGTGAACTAAACTGAGGCTCTGAGGCTCCAGAACTTGGACCAGTTGTTTCACCGTTGGACCTTCACCAGGCCATACATACATAATACAGTTACAATGATAAATGTGTAACCCCCCTCACCTAGCAGGATGTGCAAATCATAGTAACATTTAATAACCATAGTTTGTGTCTATAATGATCAGGTGTGTCTTCTCCATTTGCTGAATAAGAGTTTTGATAAATCTTGGAATTTTTTCATATTAAACTGTAGTAGTGACAAATGCAAATTTAGAACGGTTTCAGGAAAACAGTCTAAACTATTACGAAAAACTGCCATATTACCATGAGATTTCTCTGTTTTCTATGATGTGCTATTCCTGCGTTTTTAGATGTAGACAATAAATATTTCATCTCCTTGTGAGATCTTGAGTCCTTGTATGTAAACATGACCGTTTACTGAGCTGCCCTTTGCTGTGTGCGCAGGTCAGGTCAGCTGATCAAGCCTCTCTATCAGGTCTGGGAGGAACCAGCCGACGCTGAGCCCCACGCTGCCAAAACCACACAACAGGTCACAAATCACATTTCAATATCTACTAATATGAAACACAGTTATTTTTGTCCTGCCTCACTCACCATAGAATCCTGTGCTATAGTGTTGTATGTTTTATGTATGTTTTGTATGTTAACACTCTCTTCACTGCTCTCTGTCTGTCTGGATCTGACATCTACATCCCATGTAGCACTTAACTGTTTGTACAGGACCAGTGTAAATTCTATGCACTCAAATCTTGGCTGGCTCAAATTTCACGACAGGGCATCAGCATCTTTATTATTCTCAACCTGGAAGATATTAACACTACAAAGTCCACTGTTTTTGTTTAATTTAAAAACAACTTAGGCTCATATGAATATGCCATTAGAAATGCATCTGAAGGACGTTTTTTGATTCCTAGGGCAAATACTAACTTTCTCAAATGCACTTTTGTTTACAGTGCAATGAAAGAATATGGTACTCTTTTGCCATTATTTCTGATAAAACCAGAATTTTGTTTTTAAAATGCAATTGTAGAGGTATTTAGGAGCAGCTTATCTTTAAATAAAATGTATGGTTTGTAATTTTAAGTTTTATTGTAAGTTATGAGGTCCTCATGAAATGCAATCATAAAATGCATTTTAACATTATTTTTTTATGATTTTTTTTATTTTATTGAAATGTTTTTTTTTTCCTAGTCTTATCATCTGTGACATATATTGATGAATAAGATATTCATTGTGTGTAGTGTATGTTTTTAAGGAAGAGTAGCTGGCTGTACAGCTCAGCTAATGGGGATGCTAATATAATAATAATCAATAAACATCCAATTGATAAACATGTATTATGTGTGGCAGGCGTTCAGAGAGGACGAAGATGACTTTTTGCAGGGAGAGACCCCCAAAACAGAGGGCATTGTGGGAATGACGCCTGGTTCGTATGACTTTAATGTCCTGAGCCCGAGCAGTGTGGGCTCCCCTCCCGTCAGCTTCCACAGAGCGCTCTAGTACGTTCCACACACGGAGCACTCCTCCTGTAGCAGCATGGGGTGCCACAGGTCACCAGCATAAGAGCCACAACTAACTGCCACAACCGGTGTGACGGAAACCCTGAAGTATCTCCCAGACTCACTGGGCTCACTTCAGCCAAAGCTCCTGGAGATGTCATTTGTGACCAGCTACTACTTTATGGACTGTAAATATATTTTGACATGCAGGGACAACTATCAACATCATATTCAGAATCAGACATTGTGATGACATTTCTGTGTTGAGTTTTCATATTCTCCCCGTGTCTGGGTGAGTTTCCGCCAGTTTCCCTCATCAACCTAAAATATGCACAATAGGTAAATCCTCCAGCTAGGTACTCCTGAGCAAGGTCCTGGTTCTAGATCTGGCCAACGCGCCACATTTACTGCACCTGACAGGTTACCATAGCTGCATTAAAGGATGTGTCAAATGCACAGACAAAAAACCCTACCTTAACCTTAATCCATCAAAGAATATAATAATGCTGTACTTTTTGGCAAAACCACTTTGTTGGAATTCTGGAAAATGTGTACTTATTTCCACAAGGAAATTCAAAGGATAATGTCTTTGCACAATTCAACACTGTTTCATAGTTTTAGGATTTAAAAAGAAATCCAGGCTATATTATTCAAGCCAGAATATGGTCACATGTTTGTGTTCTTTTCTGCCTGGAAGCAATACTCTGAATGGTTGCAACAGTTGTGACTTTAAAAGAACTTAGGGTCCATAATTAAGGTATAACATATTTTAATGACTAAGCTATTTTAGTTGAAACTAAGTTTAACCTCCCAAACAAATGTAAAACAATAAATGTTTTCAAACAAGTTTTTGTTGAGTCATTTTTACCATGTGTTTTTATACATACATTATAAATACAGGCACATCACAAAGACATTAAATATAGTGTACTTCTCAACATATTACCACCAAGCTTTCTATAGCACTCTATCTACAGCCAGTAAAAGAGAAGACGGATGGCTGCTGCATTCACCAGTTGGACTTTTACATTAATATGGCCCCTGCTGGCCCCATCATAAATGAAAGGTTTGCTGTTAGAAATGTTAGAAAAAATGTTTGGATCCAGACATTAAGAGGGTGGCTCTGTTTTCAGCAGTTTAAATGTATTATACATTTAAATATAAATACATTTCAAAGCTTTTGTAAAAGGTATATTTAAAGGATATAATTTAGCCTGTCCCTGTACCCCTGCTGGGATGATGCCAAGTAGTGCTACAATTAATTGAATTAGATCTCTTGGTATGCAGGGAACGTATGTAGGTAAACGTATTAAAAATATATTAAATTTGATGGGATCAAAATCTTATTGGCAGGTATTAAATTTTGTTCATCTTGGTCTTAAATTTAAAAAAGGTAAATTCGGTGTTGTTGGTATTTTATAGATCAGTGAATATATGCTTGCAAACATTGACATCAAATTAATGACCCAAATGATTTGTGCAGTGACAAGTCACATTCATGTTCAGTCCAAACTTGTCTTTTAAAAAAATACTGAATATTTTAAAGTAATACTTACTAACTAATGATAGAAAAGTACAATATGCCTTATTTGTGAGTTGGAATTAGGCATTCAATTCTATCATAAATGGTTGGCCACATTCAAGTTGCCCACTTGAATGTGCCTTTAGTTTGTATTTAATTTGTGTAAAATTCTTACAGATTGTTGTTCTTTTGCCGACGATGCTGATTTAAAATTTAATTTCAAGTGGCATTAAAAAGTCTTAAAAAGGTCTCAAATTTCAAAAAACCTGGAGCTACCCAGCCATACACCTCATCCCAAATGTTAAGCAGTTTAGGTCATCACAAGCTCGGTACATTAGGGTTTCATCTTGGCAACAATGTCTGGTGTCCTGAAGTATCTCAGGATTAATTTCTATTTAATTTCCCGCCATGTATTTGATTTTGTAGTTAGGTGTGTCTCTATACATGCCCCCCTTGTATTTTCTATCAAATAAAGATGTGTAAAAATAAATTAGCCTCTACATGTTTATAAAATAAAATAAGGCATGGAAATCACTCAATTATCACAACACAAAGCCTTTGAAATAAAAATATAGGTAAGCAAAAAAATAAATAAAAAAATTGTACATTATTTGAAATATTTTTACGCCCCTCCCACTTTGCATGACCGTGCGTCGTTATCATGGAAACACAGGCCTACATAACCTGTGTCCGGTGTACAGTGTTGAATCTAAAGAACTCTGTAGGAGGTGGTCTTTTAGTTTTAGGAGGCTGTACAGGACCTTTAAACTGGTCTGTGGCTGCATGCAATGTTTTTGGTCTGGTGTTGTTTACTGGGGGTGCACCTCTAGTCTCTGTTTAACTGTTGTATTAGGCTAACTGTTTTTTGACCAAGCCTGGCCTAGTATGGTCTGGTTAAGGAATTTTGTCTTTTTTAATGAAATGTCATATTTAACCTTTTTTAAGAAATGTTGCAGGTTTAACCTTAACCTAAAATGTAACAGGGATTACAGTGTGTGTTTAATGTGTTTTTGGGTTAAACTCTTACAGGTGAGGAGTTAAAACTTAAAATATTCAAAACTGGGTGACCTATTGTTCTAACATTGTGCTTATTGTTTCATCTTAACAACGGTAAACTTGGAAACTGGATCTTGTGTATTTATTGGTGTAATGATAAATGCTTAACCCTTTTTCTTTCAGCTCCACTAATGTTAGGGTTTCAGGTCACAGTTCCCAGATGGCTCCAGTGTGCACCAACCTCAGAAGAACCTGGAGCATCCTTGCACACACCAAACACTTAGTATTTTTATCTTGTAGTCTTTAAACTGGTTGAACATGAGATGTTGCTATGCCTTTTTTCTCAGCTCCACTAATGTTAGGGTTTCAGGTCCCAGAGGAACACCAACCATGGCTCCAGTGTGCACCAACGTCAGAAGAACTTGGACCATCCTTGCGCACACTTTAGGATCTGGGCCTGGTCCAAGCTTGAAGAGGATATGGCAGTGACAGCGCAGCGTTGGATCCAAAGAACTTGGTAGGAGATGGTCTTTGGTTTTAGGAGGTTGTACAGGAGCTTTAAACTGGTTTTGTTACTGCATGCCATGTTTTTAATGTGTTTGTTGGTGGTTAGCCTAGCATGTCAGTAACTCAGGTTCAGGCTCACCAATAAAGCTTCCACAATCAAGAAATGACAGAGGCCAGATAAGTTTCCCGAGAGATTTATTAGAATCCAAACCAGTTTTCCACTGCTTGCTAAAAGACAGCCCAATGTAAAAACTTAAAATTGTTTTTTAAAAGAGGGCGCCACAATAAATAGATTTAAAAAAAATAGTTAACAGCAGGAGGGTTTCACGTATGGGGAAGGTTTGGAAATTCTTGCCCAGAACAATCCCATCCAGTACAGCTTCCAGCTCATTTAGTCCAGAACCCGACACAGCTTCCTTTCAGCTTATTCTGAGACGCGCTGGGTGCAGGTTCCCCGTCCTCGTCACGGGTCCCGTCTGGCCCCGAGCGTGTGTTTTTAGGTTAAACTCTTACAGGTGTTTGTTTTGAGGTTGCCTGTGTGTTTTTGTACATGGTTTGGGCCTTCACTGGTCTAACTGTGGGACAGATTCTGTTCTTGTGGAAACCTGATTGTTCTAACACTAACCTCTTTGAATCTCCAGGTCATGTGTGAAATATTGTGTCAAATCCTAACCCTTTCCACAGGTTGAACTGTTTTTATTGGTCCTTTCAAAGGACCTTAAACCAGTTTGGAATATTTTGAGTTTTAACTCCTCATTGCATTGACTTATTTTTCTAACATTATGCTCATTGTGTCATCTTTACAATGGTACACTTGGAAACTGAGTCTTGTGTGCTGTTTATTACTGTAACGACAAATGTTTAACCCATATTTCTTTCAGCGCTACTAATGTCAGGGTTTCAGGTCTCAGAGAAACACCAACCATGGCTCCAGTGTGCACCAACGTCAGAAGAACTTAGACCATCCATGCGCACACTTTAGGATCCAGGCCTGGTCCAAGCTTGAAGAGGGTATGGCAGTGACAATGCGGCATTGGATCCAAAGAACTTGGTAGGAGAACTGGTTTTGTGGCAGCATGCCATGTTTTTAATGTGTTTGTTTGTGGTTAGCCTAGCACAGGCACATGTCCCCCTGTCCCACTCCTGTTTCAGCCCCCATCAGTTCCACAAGCACCAATTTACACAAATGAAGCCTAGGTTTAATTGTACTGTTTTGTTCATGTGTGTTGGTGTTTAAATTTGGTCTGGTATTTTTTACTGGGGATGCACCTCCAGTCTCTGTTTAACTGTTGTATTAACAGTTTTTTTTTTTTTTTTTTACCACGCCAGGCCAAATCTATGGTCTGGTTAAGGATTTTGGCTCTTTTATGAAAGGGTCATATTTAACCTTTTTAAGACATGTTGCAGGTTTAACCTTAACGTAAAATATAACAGGGATTACAATGTGTGTTTAATGTGTTTTTAGGTTAAACTCTTACAGGTGTTTTGAGGTTGCCTGTGTGTTTTTGTACATGGTTTGGTCAAACTGTGGGACAGATTCTGTTCTTGTGGAAACCTGATTGTTCTAACAATAACCCCTTTGAATCTCCAGGTCATGTGTGAAATATTGTGTCAAACCCTTTCCACAGGTTGAACTGGTTTCATTGGTCCTTTCAAATGCCCTTAAACCAGTTTGGAATATTTTGAGTTTTAACTCCTCATTGCATTGACTTATTGTTCTAACATTGTTTCATCTTTACAGTGGTATACTTGGAAACTGGGTCTTGTGTGCTGTTTATTACTGTAATGATAAATGTTTAACCCTTTTTCTTTCAACTCTACTAATGTTAAAGTTTCAGGTTCAAAGGTCACAGGTCCCAGAGGAACACCAACCAGTGTGCACCAACGTCAGAAAACCCTGAAGCATCCTTGCACACACCAAACACTTAGTATTTTTTCTGTAGTCTTGGTTGAATGAAAACATCTTGCTAATGCTAACATGCTAGGTCAAAACATACCCATTTTTAA
This sequence comes from Bostrychus sinensis, assembly GCA_020698575.1. Taxonomy (NCBI): domain Eukaryota; kingdom Metazoa; phylum Chordata; class Actinopteri; order Gobiiformes; family Eleotridae; genus Bostrychus; species Bostrychus sinensis. The sequence continues at coordinate 35,235,466 of CM036253.1, forward strand.
ATGTGTTGGATTTGTGCCGCTAACAAATTACTGCTGTTGCTATATGTTTCTGAGCCTCTGCTAAAATTCTCCGAAACATGTACCTTAGCTAACTCTAGTCAATGCTAAACAGCAACTGTTGCACATTTTTACTCATTTTGCTAACGCTAAACTGAACAAGATGACACAATTTGTTGCGTTGCTGTGTGTTGTAAATGTAATGCTCTTTGTGCATGCTCTCTTACTAACTACTAACAAATTAACTGTCAAACTGCTTTTCACTGGAGGTGGGTTTAATCCAGCCACAAAGGGTCACAAGTGTGTCCCCTTTGTGCCAGTCCCCAGCCTGGATAAATGGAGAGGGTTGCATCAGCGTAAAACCAAAGCCTCATTACTGTCACTAAATTTTCCTCCTTTATTGTTTACATTTTCTATGTGTTCACTTGTGTGTATGCTTTTCTTATGTGGACGCAGTGGACGTGGACCTAGTTGCTGCCTGACTGTCCCCTGAGGACGTGTCCTCAGTCCTTGTGTCTAAGTTTAGCTGCAGGCAACTCCTCAATGAGAAAAGTCGCTATTGGCTGTCCTAAAAGTCACTAGAAGTCGCCAGATGAGGTCATCGCCTAATTTGCATAATTGTTCACATGGATCTAATTGAACGCGAAGCCTCTGTATTTTTATTATTATCGTTATAAATGTTTTATGTACTATTGAACCGTGCTGTAATGTCTGTAAAATATTGGTATTATGCACAAATTTGTTGAATAAACGTAAAAAAACAACAACCCTCCTGCTGTTGACTGCAGCTGACAGGTGCTGGCGGCAAGACGAGACGGAGGAGGAGGAGAAGCTCACAGCGACACGCAGGTATCTCCAAGAGTAGATTAGTGAGAAGTGCTTTCATGTTTTTCGCGAGTCGCCAAAGTCGCTAACAAGACCAGAAAAAGTCGCTAGATTTGTCGCTTTTTTTGAAAATAAGTCGCTAGGGAGGTCTGAAAAGTCGCTAAATATAGCGACAAAGTCGCTAAGTTGGCAACACTGGCTGCAGGTTTGGCCTGTACTTTCTGTTCCTTCATGTGCCTGCTAGCTCATTAGTAAATGTGTTTTGAGCTAACAGCAGGGGTGAAAGTAGATTTTTGCTTATGCCGGTACTATAACAAATTATGCCTACATATATATTTTTAATAGCAGAAAAAGCAGATATACGAGGTTAAGAATGAATCTTGACTAAAAATGAAAAATATAGACATGGCTTATACGGGGTTTAACAGGGTTTGAAAACAAATCAAACGCACCCTATAAAGGCCAACACACACCAGGACGCACGTCAAAAAATACACCCCTTATTGTTTTCTATGAGGCGCACGGCGGTGGCTGAAAACACATGGTCCCCCGTACTTATGCAGTAACAAAGATGGTTCTCTGCTCCGTGTGACACAGACACACAGCTGTAAACACTGAGGGACAGTAGCTGCTGCTCGCTGGGACACAGGCAGCAGCTCCTGACTCCTGCTGCAGTCAGAGCATGGGGAACCTCCTTTCTGTCGCTAACTCGCTAATAACCTGCTATAGACAGGGGCGGCTCCAGACAAATATCATTGAGGGGGCAATGGGGGGCCTGTATTAAATAAAGAGGGGGCAATGAAATTCTGATGCAACAATATACACCAAAAACAATAGGCTAAAATCAATAAGCAAAATATAAATTACCATTAGTATTGAGCAACAGTTTTATCTAGACCAGTGGTGCCCAACCTTTTTCGGCTTGCGATCTACTTTTAAAGTCATCAAGGCCAGGAGATATACCTTTATTTTTTTTACCCCTTATTTCTATTAAACATGGTGGGCATTTATCAGGGTTATTATTATTGCAGTGGTTAAACATAAAAATAAAAATTGAAATAACCACTTTAATAAAGTCACATTTTATTAAACTAAAATGATAAACATTAATTATCAACTCAGGACAAGAATAACTGAATCTAATAAATGTAGCATTTTTGTCAGTGATATTTACAACATTCCATCATTTCCTAAAACTGCTGATTATTATAGATTATAATAGGCCTACTATATTTATAATTAGGCCTGCATTAAACTGCAGTATCAATGCAGCTTATCATCAAAGCTCAGCATTATTTTAGTAACATTGATGAGTGACAGGAGCTCCATGGTAACGCTCAGGGGAGGAGCTTGTGAGACTTGGACAAAGTCAGCTTTCCTCACGCACGGCAACAACAAACTACTGAAGGACAAAAACAAAGCAAACAGGTGACATACATCAGACTCTGACTCCTTCCTCACCTGTCTCCTCCCTGATACCGCTGCCTCTCCTCCTGTGTGCGTGTGTGTGTGTGTGTGTGTGTGTGTGTGTGTGTGCGTGTGTGTGTGTGTGTGTGTCTGTGTGTGTGTGTGTGTGTGTGTGTGTGTGTGTGCGTCAGCTCCATGGCAGTGTTCAGAGCGGCTGCGGAGCGCGAGCCGCCCGCAGCCTCCACAACAGAACTGAAGTAGCCAGAACTCTGATTGTTATTAAGTTGTGTGTATTCGGTTTAGTTCATAGCTCGTGCGGTTTCCTCGCGCTTCCGCGGTGTCTCGTGTTTTATTAAGAATCTCAGACTGATCCATCTGCGTGTCAATCAAAAGCCATAGGCAAATGACTTTATTTGGAAAGACATGGCTCCGCGATCTACCCGCACTGCTTTTACGATCGCCGGGTTGAGGACCACTGATTAAAACCTTCTCAAGCGTTTGGTGTAATTTGAGGCGGCACTCCAGGTGTGCTTTGGGCTTAAGCGCAAGCTCAATGCATTTGTTTAAGGAAGCGAGACAATCAGTGAATGATGAGAGGGGAGAGGGACATTCTGTGCATTAAATCGCATCACGGAGCAATCATAAGCCACTAAAAACCACACAGACACATATATGATGAGATAAAGCACTGCCTGGTTCCACATGCTTTAGCGTCAGAGATTTATTTTTTTTCCTCATAAAAGCGTCCGCGGTCCCGGCTGCTTTCTAATGTGCCTTTAAGGCCTCCATACACCAAGGCGACGATCGCCCATCTGAAGCCGTCTTTATGGTTCTTCCACGTCGCTCATTTCCGTCCTTTTGATATGTATGCGCCGTCAATCCCTATCGCTCCAGGACGGAGGCCGTCTGACTAGTTTTCTGCCGATTGGCCTTGGCGTCTTTGGTCTTTGGCACAAAGCGCTCTGATAGGCCTAGCACTACAGCTGCCGCGCCAATCAGCTCATGGGAATTTTAGCGGAAGTGACGGAGTGACGAGAGGTGAAAACCGCTGTGGCAGCGTACCGTCACCATTTTTCGCAATTCCGTGCGGAAAGTTATCTTCTTCAAGTAACAGAGCAGTGGCACCTAATCCACACAAAACAATGTCCAAACCGGCCATTATCACGCAACTGTAATGTTCAAACAAGCTGAGAACAGTGGCAGACCTACATGCATATGTATCTTTGTTCACTGGCTAGCGCCATCTGCCACTTTGGGGAGGTAATTACATCACGCGCATGCGCAAGACACGGTCTTTAGGTCGGTTGTCGCTTCGGTGTAATGAAGAGGGAAAAAGGTCATCCGACGTGAGGAAACGGGAGGGAACGAGAGGAGACGGGAAGAGACAAGCTGTCGCTCCGTCTTTTCGGTGGCAGTCTGGGAGTCGCCTTGGTGTATCGAGGCCTTTAGTGTGGAAACCTAGAGACTCGTTGTCACCTTGTGTTGTAGAGGAGAAAAAGTCAATCTAAGTCTGTTCTCAACAAAGTCCTCCGTTTCGTCGCAAACAAACTCAGTGCAGAGTGAGAGAGTGTGTGGACTGTGTTCAAGGCTTGGATGGTGTGGAGATGGTGTGGCTTTTCACAGTATAAATGTGAGCTTTTCACCGCGGAAAGAGATGCTTAAGACAAAAGCATGTGCCGCGCCCTCTGACAGGTGAGCCATCTGCTGCTACTGCTGTTTAGTCAGTGATGGGCTACTGGCACTGCGTATGACAGCAAAACCTGGACACTAAGAAGTGTGCTACAGCCCCAGAGCTTCAATGCAGTCTTTGTTTGATAGCAATCACCCTCATATTCACGGAGATATGATCATAAATAGCTAATTGAAATAACACGTGAAATGAAGCGCGACACCGCGGAGGCGCGCCACGTATTTCTCGCATTATCTCAGTTGTGTTTCAGCTCCTTAAATGTTATATAAAATACTTGTTCAGGCGTCCTGTCAAAAGTTTTGTAGACTTAAATGTTTTCTGCAGCCTCTGTCCAGAGCCCAGTGAGATGAGACAAAAGGCTGTGTCACTGTGACTCTAGAGCAGGGGCGGACCTATCAGGGCACATTCAGGGGCTCAGGTCATGAGGGGGCCCCATAAAGGATTGGCCACAAGAAATGAAAAAGAAAAATTTGTGATGATAGCGTGACCGTCTTGGAAATGTGCGTATATCACAACATTGACTTGCGTTCACGATGAACGATCCGCGCTGTCCAGAGAAGAGAGAGCACCTGCCTCACACACGTTTGCCTGTGGTTCAACTTCAGGACAGGTCCACTGCTTTGGCTGCTGCACTACAGCCCTCTCCTTTCCCTCCCCTCATGAGTCTTGTGTAAATTTTCTTACTAATAAATGTTACTTTACTTTTACTTTACTTTACTTTACTTTACTTTACTTTTTATACCGCTTCCTTTCACTGCCTTTGTCCGTGCGCATTCCTGGGAGCTGTGCTTCCTGTATGTCCTGGACCCGTGGTGAAAGCGGGGGTGATCCATGGCCATCCCTGAACTCATGGAGTCACAAGCTGCAAACTTCTACAAATGATTCATGTACAGTGTTTTTTTTTTCTTTTTTTTCCATAAAGTGTCAGTTCTCGACTGTGGACAGGTGACCGTGCCCCGCCCCTGTCCGAGGCACCGATACACGTATCATGCGCTGAAAGCAATGCCTCAGCCGAGCTGTGTCACTGAGCGTATCACTTTAAGAAAAGTCACGTGACCGACACAGTGACTGTGTCGTATTGTATCACATTGTATCTCGTGTCATTAGGCTCGTTCGAGATGAACTGCGCCTCTCCTGGATTGTGAACGAGAGTGCACGGCCGCAGCAGGAGGAGGGGAAATACGCCTGTAGTGAAGTGGGACAGTTTGTGGCTCAACTCATGCTCGAAACCCACTTCTCGTGTGTGCTGGATGTGATTTTGCAAATAAATGCATTAAACTGATTTGTAAGAACTTTTCTGTCTATGGCATGTCCACAGTCTGTGTGTTAATGAGGCGCTCCTCAGGAGCACAAAAACATGAGGCACATTCAGCTGTGGTTCTTAGCTTTTATGTCTAAATTTACACATTATAAAAGTTAAATAGCCTCCTATAACAGCAGATATTATGCATAATCTCTTTAATAATACTCCACTTCACACTGAGCAGCAGGGCACACATTTTATCCAGGTCAAAACTGGAACTGTAAAGTCTGTATTTTACAAAAAAGAGGCGGGCAGTGAAGTGTCGGTCCGTTATGTTTCTGATCAGCACTAAACTCAGATCCATCATCTGTCCGTTCACAGCTGACAGGTGTGTGTTTTCCCATCATGCACTATCACTTCCCCTTTCTTCGTCAATAAAGAGTTCTTTTTACTGATGGCTCCAACGAACTTTATTGTGGCTTACAGTCCTTAGCTTTTCATAGTTACACAGCTTAGTTCTTCACAGTAACTACAGTAAGACCACTTTAAAACCACCGTCGAACTAAAAGGTACAAATATAACACAAATTACAACCAGACGATTAAATGCATAAAATAAATGCTATGTAAAGGCAGTATAAACATACCTCGCTGGCTGACCGATGCTTAAGAGGGAAATGAGGACTTAATGTGTTTTCTTCGCTTGCCATGCTTAACAAATCTCACTTAGCGTGTGTCTGGACCACGTGCATGGGCGGAACCAAACTATCTAACAAAGGTTCCTACCTGAGGATTTTCAAAATAAATGCACCAGTTCAACACAATACACCAGAAAACCAAATCAAACTTATAGAAATCAGATTTACAGCAGTTAAACTCCCACCAAATCACAAACTTATTGTGATTTCCCTTGAAATGAACATAAAAATATTATCATAGTACAGTACAACAACTATAACATATACATATAACATTTACTCTGCTTCGAGTAATAACACAGTCTTATGTACAGGTCTATCTAGGTAAACCCGCTTGGAAGTCCGTTTTCCATGGTTATCCAGGTTTGAGTCACTGAGTAACAGCTTTACTTTCCTGACTCTTCCATCAGAACTAGGATATACATTGGTTACTCTAGCCAATTTCCATTGGTTTCTTGGAGAGTTATCATCTTGAAGGATAACAATGTCATTCACCTTTGTGTTCCTTTTGTCCTTTTGCCATATTTGTCGTTGTTGAAGGTTAAGAAGATATTCCTTCTTCCATCTTGTCCAAAAATCATTTGCCAAGAATTGTACCTGGCGCCATCTCTTTCTCAGGTAGAGGTCCTGTCTTACGAACTCACCAGGAGGGGGCAGTACAATACTGGACTTCATCATAAGAATATGATTAGGTGTGAGAGGCTCTAAATTAGGGCCATTTAAGCTCTCAACAGTCAAAGGTCTGCTATTAACAATAGCCATAACTTCATAAAGAAATGTTCTGAGAGAGGCGCTGTCAAGTCTCTTGAAGGACTGGTCTAGAATAGCAGTCAAAACACTTCTAATAGTCCTAATTTGCCGCTCCCAGACACCTCCCATGTGGCTGGATGAAGGCGTGTTCATAACGAACTCACAACCATACTGTTTTAACTGTTCAAGGTCAAAGTCTTTCATTGCATTCAAAAACTCTCCCTTAGCACCTACAAAATTTGTGCCTTGGTCACATCTGAGTTGTCTTACATGTCCACGTATGGCTATAAACGCCCTTAGTGCATTAATAAAGGCATCTGTGGTAAGATCATCTAACATTTCAATATGTATTGCCCTGGAACACATACATGTAAATAAAAGACCATACCTTTTCAGTTCTTTTCTACCATCTTTCACATAGAAAGGTCCAAAACAATCGATGCCACAGTAGGTGAATGGTGGTGTCATTTCCATTCTTTCCTCTGGCAGATCTGACATTCGTTGCTCTTGTGTATTTCTCCTGTATTTCCTGCAGATTGTGCACTTGTAAATGTGTGAGGCCACTGCGCTACTGCATCCTATGATCCATACTCCCTGGGACCGCAGCTCATTTGCAGTTATTCCTCTTCCTTGATGATGCACTTTCTCATGGTAGTGTTTAATGAGCAAAGATGAAACATGACTTGATTTGGCCACGATGGCGGGATGTTTGATGTGTGGGTGAAGGCTAGATCTTGTTAAACGTCCTCCCACCCTAAGTACACCCTGGTCATCAACAAATGGGCTTAATCTGTACAACTTGTGTGTCTTGTCCTTGAGTTGAATGTCCTTTCCTTGACTCAAGTCTTTGATTTCTTTGCTAAACGTGTTGTATTGTGTCAATTTTATTATGAACAGTTCTGCTTCTTGTCTGTCCTTAACACTTGTGTTGTCATTGTCTTTGGGTATGACTCCTTTAAACTGTTTTACAAACCTCTGGAGACGAGCAATAGCTTTAACAGCTCTATTCCAGTCTGAGAACTTCGTTAGTCTGTCTAGTAACGTCTTGTCTTTTTGTTGTGCATTGGTGTTGAGCACATTAACTATTTTTAACTCTGGGTCATCACGCATAACTTCAACATTCACATTTTTAATATTAAGCTCACTTTGCCACAAGAAATCTGGACCCTTGAGCCAGTTTGATGTGAGAAGTTGCTTGACACTTAAACCTCTTGATGCGTGATCTGCAGGGTTATGTTCAGATTGAACATAATGCCATTGTTGTGGGTCTGTAAGGGACTTGATTCTTTGAATCCTATTTGCCACAAACACATGAAATCTCTTTGCATCATTATTGACATATCCAATCACAACTTTGGAATCTGTCCAGAAATGTTCTTTAAGGTCACCTATTTCCAGTTCATTTCTGAGCATCACACTTGTCCTTGCTGCTACCACTGCTGCTGATAACTCAAGCCTAGGGACAGTGGTTATTTTGGTAGGGGCTACTCGTGCTTTCCCCATTACTAGGGCACAATGAACATTCCCTTGGGAAGTAACTGTTCTCAGATAACTACATTGTCCATAGCCTGTGACACTAGCATCAGCAAAATGATGCAGCTCATACTGTTTCACATCTGCATTTTCAGGGAAAAGACATCTTTTAATTCTCACCTTTGACAAGTTTTGAAGATCTTGCAGCCAGGATTCCCACTGCATTCTGAGTTGGTCGGAGAGGGGTTTATCCCAGCCAGCCTTTTCTTGACATAACTGTTGCAAGATTTGTTTTCCCTTTAGGATGAATGGTGCTAAAAATCCCAATGGGTCATAGACTGAGGCTACTGTACATAGGATTCCTCTTCTAGTCATTGGGTGCTCTTTCACAGTTATCCTGAACTGAAACTCATCAGAGGATATGCACCACTGGACGCCGAGTGCTCTTTCCATTAGTGGCTCTCCTAGTAGAAGGTCTAAGTCTTTAAAACTGTCAGCACACTCTTCTTTAGGTAGTGACTTTAACACTCTCTCACTGTTAGATATGAACTTGTGAAGTCTTAGTTTACCTGTGCTACACAGCTCTCTTGCTTCTTTAACAAGCTTTATTGCCTCTACTTCAGACATTACACTGACAAGTCCATCGTCTACATAAAAGTTCTTTTGAATGAACTTGACTGTGCTCGGGTCAAACTTGTCTTGTCCTTGTGTGGCTAGATGTTTTAGGCCAAAATTGGCACAGCCAGGTGAGGAAGCAGCACCGAAGAGATGAACTTTCATCCGAAAGACTGAAGGAGGAGCGCTTAAGTCGCCATGCTCCCACCATAAGAATCTTAAATAATCCTGGTCTTCAGGTCTTACATGGAACTGATGGAACATACGTTCCACATCACACATTACAGCAACTGAGCCCTTGCGAAACCTACAAAGCACTCCAACCAGTGTGTTTGTGAGGTCAGGTCCTGTAAGTAAGTGATCATTTAGGGACGTGTCTTGATATTGTGCAGAGCCATCAAAAACTACACGTATCTTGCCGGGCTTTTGAGGGTGGTATACCCCATGGTGGGGAATATACCAGGCTGGAGAATTGCAGAGTTCTTCCTCCGGTACCTTTTCTGCATCACCTCGTGCAATAATGTCCCCCATGAAGTTAACATAATCCATGTAGTACTTTTGGTCCCGTTTGAGTCTGCGTTCAAGACTGTTAAGACGTTGCATTGCACTTGCCATATTATTAGGAAGATTTGGTCTGTCACTTTTGAAAGGAAGTGGCATTTCAAAATGTCCATCTTGTTTGTGTTTGATTCCTTCCTTTAGTTTTGTTAAGAAGTGTAGGTCTTCCTGGGAAATACTTGTCTCTTCCACTGCTCTCTCATTAAAGTCTGATTCAAGTGCTTTGATTACATCCAGAAATGTTACTTCCTTTATTTGTGTCCTACAGATGTAATGAACTTCACCTTTTAGGTTCGTAGTTGGCTCAGTCTCTGGTATTACTTGTCTTACAATGACGCGGTGACTTAGTCCTATCGTATCATTGGTTGTGTCACTCGAATAACAGTAGCTTACTATGCTCCAGCCTAAGTCTGTTTTCTGAGCATATGGCTGGTTTTCTTCTCCACATACAACTTGTCTGGGCATTAAGGCTTGTGGGCAGTTGTACCCAATCAGGAGACCAATTTCACAGTCTAAGAGTGGAGCAATATGTTCTGCGAGATGCTCCAAATGAGACCAAGCTTTGGCAATGTCAGGAGTGGGAATATGTTTGCGATTTGCAGGTATGTAGTCGCGAGTGTAAACCACTGGTACTGTGATTTTCTTTGTGGAAAATACTCCTCTTATCTGTAAGGCTTCAAGTCTTTGGCAGGGTACAGTAGTTGTCTTAGATGACATTGTGGACAATTTCAACTTTACTTGTTTTTTGGTTATATTCAGGTTATCTGCTATCTCTTTCAGGATGAATGAAGAATCACTTTGTGTATCCAGTAGAGCGTAGACAAGTACTTCTTTGCTCGGGTCACTTGGTGTTGATACATAGACAGGTACTACAGCTGATGTCTGTGTATTATTATTCTCATGTGCCACTCTATTGGATGTGCTCTCATTGGTTATGTCTTGTGGCTGGGTTATCTGTCGCTTGATTTCCTTTTGTTCACTTAGTTCTTTAGGCTGTTCTTTCTTTGATTCTTGCTTGAACTTATCTTCATGCAGGCATGTGGGATGGCGTTTAGCACAGGTGTTGCAGACCATACGGTTATTACATTTCTTGGATTGATGGCCAACATTTAAACAGCCAAAACACAGCTTTTCACTTTGAACAAATTTAACTCTTTCATTAACTGGCCTTTCAATGAACTTATGGCACTTGTGTAAACTGTGTCCCGTTTTCTTACAAAACAGACATGTGATTGTGTTTCTTTCGTTAGTACTTGTTGTGAAGATCTTTGCTGTGTCTTGTTTCCTTAGAGTAGTTGCGAACTGGGGTTTTGTCTTAACTTTATCAAAGTCACTTTGTCGTAAGGCTTGGTATGATGTTATGGGGTTGCAAGCAATACTAGCCTCCATTGATAGAAAAGTCACAAAATAGCTGAAGTGTGGAAACTGTTTTTGCTCCAGTTGATATTCTGTGGCCTTTCGGTTCCATCTGCTGCTCAACCAGTCAGGTAACTTAGCAGTAAGTCTCTGATTTTCTATTCCATCATTTAGGATATTCAGATTGTTATTATAGGTCATGGCAGATTGACAGCTTTGTAAAAAGTCCACAAACTTTCTTAGTTCTGCACTATCCTTTCCTGTGATCTTTGGCCAGGCGTGCAGCTTGTCTCTAAAGGCTTTAGCAATCACAAAAGGCTCACCATAACGCTCATTGAGCATATTCCATGCTGCATCATACGAATCTTCAGATTCAATCATGAAATAGCCGTCTAAGGCTTCCTTAACACATCCACCGACATATTTTTGTAGAAAGAATATCTTTTCTGCAGTTGGAATGTTCTTTCTCTCTATTAATGTCTGAAAGGATGCCTTCCAATGCTTGAACTTAAGTGGATCCCCACTAAATACTGTAGGCTCTGGGATAGGTAGTCTATTGGCTGACATAGCTTCTGCCAAAACTCTCACAAGCTCTCCTGTGTTCTCTTGATTCACACTTGGCGGTTCTCTTGGTGGTGGGTACTGAAGATTAGCATTAATAGTGTCAGCTGTCGGTATATATGCAGGTTCAAATGTCTGTGTTAAAGGTTCTTGATTTACTGAAAAGTAACTTTCATCATAAACTTGCAGCTTTGCTTTAGCGGCATTAACTCTTTTCAGGTTTTCAAGACGTTCAACTTCTCTTTTCAAATTTTCTACAGACTTTCGCCTCATAGCACTCTCCTCTTGTTGTCTTTTTACCACAACGGCTTTGTCTTGTTCCCGTTTCATTTTACGCTCGGTTTCTTCCCTTTCCTCTAGAAGGCGTTGTGACAATGCAGCTGCTTCCTGTTCTGCAGTTATGCGTTTATCCTCATCTTCAAGTATTTGTAGTTTTTCTCTATGCCATTCTTGTTCAGCCATAATCTGTAGTACAGCCCTTGTAGCAGCATACTCTGCAGCAGCTTCTTGTCTTTTGAGTGAGGAGACATTAGATACAATCGTGTTAGCATTAGAGCGACAGCGAACTGGGAATGAGACACTAGAAGTTAAGGATGCAAATACAGAGCCAGCATCAGGCCATATGATTTCTTCCCTTGTTCCTTGCATTTGAGATTGTGTGTTTTCCACAACAATTTTAGTTATTGATGTACACTTATCCAGTTTGCGGCGCATGTCATGAGGTGGACTATCCATCATCCTATATTCTTCATAAGCAGCATTCAGTTCAACTAATTCCTTTTGTACAGTGCTTATGTGTTCTTGTAAAATGTCATTTGGATTTTGCTTAATTACAGATTTTTTAGTAACTTTGGTTAAGGCCTTCCATCTTTCATAAATACTGTCAAAGCGAAGTTGCAGCCCTTGCAACTTGTCTTTATAAAATTCCTTTCCCTTTTGTGACAATGTGCGAGGCCTTTCACTTCTAAGATGCTTTCCCTGCACTATGTCTTCTAAACAGGTTTCATCCACTTGCTCTGACTCTGCAGCTTGTTCTGCATTAAACATGTCTCTTTGACTTGTTACTGACATTTTATCACTGACGAAGTAAATATACACTTGTGTCTTTAATCATTATGAATTGCTAACTTATTAATAAAGTCTCTTTTAAATTGTTTAACTTGACTTGAGAAATTAATTCATCTTCTTTATATTACTTTGAACTTGCATTCATTCCCACCTTGTAGCACTGTTGTTATTAGGCTTCACATAGTTCCTTATAGTTTCTCCATCCTTGTGTCACACTTCCACACATGAACTTAAATGTCTGGCTTCTGGACGTCTTCATGAAGATACTGACGAACTAATGTGTCCATAAACATTTGCCGTGACTTATTGCTTGGTGCAATGACGAGATGTCGCCACCAGATGGCAGGGAATCATGCAGGTCCGAGTTCGACTATCACTTCCCCTTTCTTCGTCAATAAAGAGTTCTTTTTACTGATGGCTCCAACGAACTTTATTGTGGCTTACAGTCCTTAGCTTTTCATAGTTACACAGCTTAGTTCTTCACAGTAACTACAGTAAGACCACTTTAAAACCACCGTCGAACTAAAAGGTACAAATATAACACAAATTACAACCAGACGATTAAATGCATAAAATAAATGCTATGTAAAGGCAGTATAAACATACCTCGCTGGCTGACCGATGCTTAAGAGGGAAATGAGGACTTTCTTCGCTTGCCATGCTTAACAAATCTCACTTAGCGTGTGTCTGGACCACGTGCATGGGCGGAACCAAACTATCTAACAAAGGTTCCTACCTGAGGATTTTCAAAATAAATGCACCAGTTCAACACAATACACCAGAAAACCAAATCAAACTTATAGAAATCAGATTTACAGCAGTTAAATGCACTGAGCCAAGCAGCCTCTGCAGTTGCTCCTGATGAACTGCGGCGGCTCAGGCGCTGGTCTCATTTGGATCTCACGGTGACCGTCGCACTCATGGCATCAGAGAAGTTGGTAGCAAGTCGGACACAAATCTAATCGGCGTGCACTGCGCACAGACCGACACAGATCGAAACTGCACAAGTCTGGCTCATCTCCAACACCCCTGTTGTTACAAGCACAATGTGTAAAAATGTTTACAAGCACTCATATGACACACGCAAAATGTGTTTCATTAATCATCACAAGAATATTCACTCTGATTTCTCTTTATCACATAGAGATTATTGAACATAGGCCCAATTGTTATTGTACTGTTAAGCAGAGTTCTACAGAAAATCTTGATTTGTGTGTTGTTACATTACTACCCCCTAGTGGTCAGTTTTGAGTTAGGTTTCGTTTGTTTTATTTTTTCTTGTGCTACTCAATAAGCATGGTCAGCTCACAACAGACAGACAGTTTCATTGTCTTAAGCCTCAGAGTATCTTTGTCCGTAAGTTTATCTATGTTTGTTGCTGTATTCAAGTTTATGTAGTGTATGTAATGTTGTTAATGCAGTTTTTTTGTATATTTCATTTCCAGTTTTACAGAAAAGATTAAAACATGCACTTGTTTTGCTACGTGGCCTGTCGAAGTCTTTTTTTGTTCGCTATCTGTCTAGCTCGCAGGGCTGAAAGTAAGCCAGTACGGCCCGGTACTACGTACCGGCATAAGATTTAGAGGGGGTACGCAGTACCAGGTGGAAGGAGATCAGCTGTCCGGTCTTTGCTGCATTAGCACACATTAGAAAGCAGCCGCGGACGCTTTTATGAGGAAAAAAAAATCTGACGCTAAAGCATGTGAACCAGGCAGTGCTTTATCTCATCATGTGTGCGTCTGTGTGGTTTTTAGTGGCTTATGATCGCTCCGTGATGTGATTTAATGCACAGAATGTCCCTCTCCCCTCTCATCATTCACTGATTGTCTCGCTTCCTTAAACAAACGCATTGAGCGTGCGCGTCTTAAGCCCAAACCACACCTGGAGTGCCGCCTAAAATTACACCAAACGCTTGAGAAGGCTTTAATCAGTGGTCCTCAACCCGGCGATCGCGATCTACCGTCGATCGTAAAAGCAGTGCGGGTAGATCGCGGAGCCATGTCTTTCCAAATAAATAAAGTCATTTGCCTATGGCATTTGAACGCCCCGCAGATGGATCAGTCTGAGATTCTTTCTAAAACACGAGACACTGCGGAAGCGCGAGGAAACCACACGAGCTACGAACTAAACAGAATACAAGCAACTTAATAACAATCAGAGTTCTGGCTGCTTTCACTTCAGTTCTGTTGTGGAGGCTGCGGGCGGCTCGCGCTCCGCGGCCGCTCTGAACACTGCCCTGGGGCTGACGCACACACACACACACACACACACACACACACACACACACACAGACACACACACGCACGCACACAGGAGGAGAGGCAGTGGTATCAGGGAGGAGACAGGTGAGGAAGGAGTCAGAGCCTGATGTATGTCACCTGTTTGCTTTGTTTTTGTTACTGCAGACGTACAGGGGCCATGTGTGCGCCTCAGAAAACAATAGGGGCATATTTTTTGACGTGCGTCCGTGTGTGTTGGCCTTTGTAGGGTGCGTTTGATTTGTTTTCAAACCCTGTTAAACCCTGTATAAGCCATGTCTATATTTTTCATTTATAGTCAAGATTCATTCTTAACCTCGTATATCTGCTTTTTCTGCTATTAATATATATATATGTAGGCATAATTTATTATAGTACCGGCATAAGCAAAAATCTACTTTCACCCCTGCTAGCTCGGCCAGCTATGCCGTAGTGAGGACAGAATAGTAAAAGGACATTTACACGGCGGACTAAGACAAGGTCCACTGTCATCTACACACTGTAAACTAAGACCAACAAGGCGAGATGGAGCAGCAACACAAACTGGACCAAGCGCAGAAAGACTACGAGATCAGGTCACAAGTCTCGGGCTCAAAGTCATCTGCAAGATCAAGTAGGTCCTCAGCTAGTGCTGCAGCCACCAAAGCTAAAGCTAAAGCCAAAGCAGCCTTGGTACAAGCCCAGTATGCAGCTAAAGAGGCAGAAATTATGAAAGAAAAGGCACAAATTGAGGCAGAAAATCAAAAAATGTTAGCTGAAGCAGCTCAACGCAAAGCAGAGTTGGAGGCAAATCTGTACATGCTAAAAACAGAGAGGAGCGCCACAGCAGCCTCAGCGGAAGCAGCAGTCTACGAAGCGGCAGTAGCAATGGAGTCAGACCCTCTGGAAGATTTAGCTCAGATTTTACCTGACGATCGTGCACAACGCACCAGCGAGTATGTGCAGGCACATTACGTAACACCAAAAGCCCAACAGCAAACTCCTGTCTCACAGCAGCCACCTTTCACATCCACAAATGAGTAACGAGCACAACCAAACTCAGTTACCTGGTACCCACTGCCTAACAGGGAAACACGCCCGTCCATTCCCTTCATTAAAGATGAGGTAATGCCCATCACACAAAACAGAGGCTACTCACCATATCCTCCCCCTCCCCCCCAGAGATTATGCATGTGAAGCAGCACAAATGACTGATCTCACAAAATATCTTGTTAGGAGAGCCATGGTGAGCTCTGGACTGTTAAAATTTGATGATTGTCCCGAAAACTACTGGGCCTGGAAAATGTCTTTCCAGGATGTCACAAGAGAGCTCAATTTAACAGCCAGAGAGGAGCTTGACTTGCTAATTAAGTGGCTCAGTCCAAATTCATCCCCACAAGCCTTGCGAATCAGATCAGCTCATGTCCACAATACAACAGCAGGTGTTGCCATGGGTTGGCAAAGATTAGATGAAACGTATGGCTCTCCAGAGATTATTGAAAATGCCCTGTTGTTAAAACTAGAGAATTTCCCCAAAATCTCTGGCAAAGACAGTCAGCGCCTCAGAGAGCTAGCAGACATTCTAATGGAAATACAGTCAGCTGAATCAGGAGGACATTTACCTGGGCTAGCTTATCTCAACACAGCAAGGGGAGTCAACCGTATAGTAGAAAAACTTCCCTATGGGCTGCAGGAACGCTGGATTACACATGGCTCTAAGTACAAGGAAGAACATAACGTTTCCTTTCCACCATTCAGTTACTTTGTAAGTTTCATAACTAGCCAAGCAAAAACCCGAAATGATCTAAGTTTTGCATTTTCTTTATCCAGCACTATGAACCATGTAAAGTTTCAGTAAGAAAGACTGAAGTGACAGCCACATCCGTAGCTCCCAACAACAGCATTACAGAAAAGAAAACAGACGAGCCAGCTGATCGTTGTCCTATGCACAACAAGCCACACCCCCTACCAAAGTATCGTGGGTTTAGAGCCAAACACCTAGATGACAGAAAGGCTTACCTAAAAGAACATTCCATCTGTTTTCGTTGTTGTGCATCAACTAAACACTTAGCTAAAGATTGTAAAACAGCTGTTAAATGCAAGGAGTGTAATAGTGACAGACACATTACAGCTCTACACCCTGGCCCAGCTCCATGGTCAACTGAGGTACAAGTGACGGAACAAGAGCATGGCGGGGAGCGTAACAGTAGTTTATCTCCCGAAGTCACTTCGAAATGCACAGAAATATGTGACCAGTCTCATAGACTCAGATGGTGTTCAAAAATCTCCCTGGTAAATGTGTACCCAGCCAACTGACAAGGCTCACAAAATGTATGTGTGGTCTTAGATGACCAAAGTAACCGGTCCCTGGCTAGGTCTGATTTCTTTGATTTATTTGACATTAGTGTAGCCCCATCCACATACACTTTAAAAACCTGTGCAGGGACAAAAGAAACTACAGGGCGGAAAGCTCACAACTTTGTTGTAGCGTCACTAGATGGACAAACTCACGTAGCACTTCCACCCCTTTTAGAGTGTAATACAATGCCAGATGACCGCTCTGAAATCCCCGCTCCTGACATTGTACAGTATTTTTCCCACCTAGCACCTGTGGCAGGTAAAATACCACCAATAGAGCCAAAGACACCCATTCTTCTTTTACTGGGGCGAGACATTCTGAGTGTACACAAAGTACGTGAACAGTACAATGGCCCATACAACAAGCCTTAT
Organism: Bostrychus sinensis; assembly: GCA_020698575.1. Classification (NCBI taxonomy): domain Eukaryota; kingdom Metazoa; phylum Chordata; class Actinopteri; order Gobiiformes; family Eleotridae; genus Bostrychus; species Bostrychus sinensis. The sequence continues at coordinate 35,252,673 of CM036253.1, forward strand.
GCCCAGCGACTAGATTTGGGGTGGGTTATTGTAGGAGAGATATGTCTTGGGGGAGCGCACAAACAAACAAAGGTGAACGTTTACAAAACTAATGTGCTATCAAACGGCCGCTCTTCATTCCTGTAAAAGAAAGATTTGATTCTCCCGAACAACAAACTATTGCTTTCAGTGACATAGAAGCATTACCCCTCAAACCAACAGACAGTCTTGGGCTTAACGTATTCCAAAGAAGCCCTGATGACGACAAACCTGCCTTGTCTATTGAGGACAAACTGTTTCTTGAAATCATGGACAAAGAGGTATATATGGACAATGATAACCACTGGGTGGCGCCTCTACCCTTTCGTACCCCACGTCCACTGCTTCCAAACAACAGAGAACAGGCGCTGAAATGCCTCACTGTTTTGCAACGGACTTTAGAGAAAAAGAAAGACATGAGGGAACAATTTGTTGAATTCATGCAAAGGATCTTTGATAATGACCAAGCGGAAACTGCTCCACCACTAAAACCAGGCGAAGAATGTTGGTACCTCCCAATATTTGGAGTTTACCACCCCCAGAAACCAGGCAAAAACCGGGCTGTGTTTGATTCAAGTGCCCAGTTCAATGGCATCTCACTAAATGACACTCTGCTTAGGGGACCTGACTTGAACAATACACTGCTTGGTGTTCCACTGCGATTTAGAAGAGAGCACGTTGCAGTTGCTGTGGATGTTGAGCAGATGTTTTACTGTTTTCGAGTTAAGGAAAACCACAGAAATTATCTCAGGTTCTTATGGTTTAAGGATAATGATCTGAGCAAAGAAATTACTGAGTTCCAGATGAAAGTGCCAGTTTTTGGGAACAGCCCTTCCCCAGCTATCGCTATCTATGGACTGAGACGAGCAGCAGACCTAGGAGAAGAGGAACACGGCTCCAAAGCAAAACAGTTTGTCTTCTGCAATTTTTATGTGGATGATGGACTAGCTTCTGTGTCCAGTGAAAGCGAAGCCATTGAACTTTTACAAGGAGCGAGAAACATGATGGCAGAGTCTAATATAAGGCTTCACAAAATAGCTTCAAATGTCAGTCAAGTAATGAATGCGTTCCCACCTGAGGAAAGAGCAACAGATCTTAAATATTTGGATTTGGATGTTGACCCTCTACCCCTTCAACGGAGCCTCGGGGTGAGTTGGAACCTAGAAAATGACTGTTTTATATTTAGAGTATGTAAAGACAATAAGCCATTCACTCGCAGAGGGATACTTTCAGTTGTTAATAGCCTTTATGATCCCCTCGGTTTTGCTGCCCCAGCGACAATACACGGAAAGGCTCTGTACAGAGAGCTAACCTCGGAACAGCGGGAATGGGATGAACCCCTACCAGCAGACAGGGAGGCCGAGTGGATAAAGTGGAGTGACTCACTTACTACCCTAGAACATCTCCAAATTCACAGGCCCTTTGTTCCAGTTACATTGTCACACACACAAACCAGAGAGCTGTGCATCTTTTCAGATGCTTCAACAATAGCAATAGCAGCAGTAGCATACCTCAGGGTCATTGACGCTGATAGCCAATGCCATGTTGGTTTTGTCATTGGTAAAGCTAAGTTGGCACCATCCTCTGCCCACACCATCCCCCATTTAGAATTATGCGCAGCTGTATTAGCAGTGGAATTGGCTCAGATAATCATTGAAGAATGTGACATTGAGTTACATGCAGTCAAATTCTACACAGACAGCTGAATAGTTCTAGGGTACATTCACAATACCACTCGCAGATTCTATGTGTATGTAGCAAATAGAGTTGCACAGATTCGCAAGTCTACTAAACCAGACCAGTGGCATCATGTAACCACAGACCAAAATCCAGCAGACCATGGAACCAGGCTTGTCCTAGCAGCTCACCTGCAGCACATCACCTGGCTCTCTGGTCCACAATTTCTGACATATTCAGCTAAAGAGCAATATAGTGACGTTGAAACCTTTGACCTTGTGGACCCATCAGCGGATGTTGAAATCCGTCCCCAAGTGACTGCTTTAGTAACAAAAGTCAAAGAGAAGGAGCTTGGCCCTTACAGGTTTGAACGTTTCTCAAGCTGGAAATCCCTAGTGAGAGGAATAAAAACTCTTCTTCGTATTGCTAAGTCCTTTTCTAATGCCTCACCCAAAGACCATTGTACAGGTTGGCACTCCTGCAATATCTCAAACGCCACAGAATTCTCACAGGCGAAAACACTCATCAAGTGTGTACAACATGAGACTTATGCAGAGGAAATTGAAAGACTTGTAAAAGGAAAACAAATTCCTTCTCACAGTCCTCTTGAAAAGCTTGATTCCATTCACTCACATGGGTTTAGACGTTTTTGGACCTTGGAATGTCACATCCCGTCGTACAAGAGCAAACAGCGCTGATAGTAAAAGGTGGGCTGTAATGTTTACTTGCCTTAGTACTCGGGCAGTCCACATAGAAGTTGTGAAGTCAGTGTCTACCTCAAGTTTCATAAATGCCTTGCGCTGATTCCTACCAATCAGAGGACCAATCAAACACTTAAGGTTGGACCAAGGTACAAACTTTATCGGTGCCTGCAAAGAGTTGCAAATCAACACTGAGGATCCAGAGATCAAGGACTACTTGCAGAACCAAGGTTGCACTTGGACGTTCAATGCCCCACATTCATCCCACATGGGAGGAGTATGGGAGAGAATGATTGGACTTGTTAGACGTATATTCTTGATGGCTTGCTTTTAAAAACCTCAACTACGTGCTTCACTCATGAGGTCTTGGTCACTCTTATGGCTGAAGTCATGGCTGTAATGAATGCCAGGCCTTAAGTCCCTGTCTCGACCGATCCTGAAACACCTGAAGTTCTTTCACCTGCTATGCTTCTAACTCAAAAGGCAAGTCCAGTGTTAGCACCCCCTGGAGACTTTGAACTTAAAGACCTTTATAAGGCCCAGTGGCGTCAAGTTCAAGGTCTTGCAGACTGTTTCTGGAAAAGATGGAGGCAAGAGTATCTCGCTACACTACAAGCAAGACGGAAGTGGAAGAGAGATAGACCTAATATTAAAAGGGGTGATGTTGTTTTGTTAAAAGACAGTCAAGTTAAGCGCAAAGAGTGGCCTGTTGGTATTGTGATCAAAGCTATACCTAGTGATGACAAGAGAGTAAGAAAAGTTGAGGTAAAAATTGTGAAACAAGGATCTGTTAAAACCTACCTTAGGCCTGTTACTGATGTTATTGTACTTTTGTCTGAGGTTGAACTTAAGGTTTAAGTTATAGTGGTATATTTATTAATATACCAGGAGGGGAGTGTACTGTTAAGCAGAGTTCTTTATTTGTGTGTTGTTACATTACTGCCCCCTAGTGGTCAGTTTTGAGTTAGGTTTTGTTTGTTTCATTTTTTCTTGTGCTACTCAATAAGCATGGTCAGCTCACAACAGACAGACAGTTTCATCGTCTTAAGCCTCGGAGTATCTTTGTTCGTAAGTTTATCTATGTTTGTTGCTGTATTCAAGTTTATGTAGTGTATGTAATGTTGTTAATGCAGTTTTTTTGTATATTTCATTTCCAGTTTTACAGAAACTTATTTTGCTACGCGGCCTGTCTAAGTCTTTTTTTGTTCGCTATGTGTCTAGCTCGGCCAGCTACGCCATAGTGAGGACAGAATAGTTATGTTCACGTGGAAAAGTAGTATCTTGCACTTAGCTACGCAAACTCATGACAATGTGTTTCTTTTGTAGTATAGTTGCAGTATATTTTTTAAACCACTAGATGGAACCCATACACATACTAACAACATGATACAGTGTCGACACAATAAGGGGAAAGTGTGATAACCACACTGAGGTATCATCTGCCCATCACTACACAGACTTATTATTGGCTCTCTTACAATATTCAGAAGTTATTTCTGAGATGTTTTATTTATCCAAGAAAAAACACGCTCCTCAACCTCTCTGGACTTTTTTTTTATTTAAACGCTGCATATTGTCAAAATCTACCATGTTATACATTGTGCTTAATTGTGATTAATCACAGCCCAAGAGTGTGATTAATCTGATAATTTTTTTTAATCGATTGACAGCACTAATTTCAACATCATCTAAAATAAAATAAAATACAGGAAATTTCATCAGTTTTTCACAAAATATTCTGGGGGAGGACCCCTAGACTCCCCTGCAATAAACACACATCCTATCATGTCTGTTCCAATATTTAAAAACTGGGTCAGACAGGTGACCGCTGGGGAGGAACTGAACAACTATATACAAGTTTAATCATACTGTATGAAACCTTGCGGGGAAGTTAGGAAAATAGGACTGACAAAAATGCACTGGGTGCAGAGGGCCCCCTCCCTATGTTTGCCTTAGGCCCCCAAATTCCTAAAACCGCCACTGCCTAACCATAATCCCTATCCTTAACCCTAAATCTTAAAATTCAATTTTGCTAAATATCTAAAAAATGTGGGAACAGAGAGCCTAATTTTGACCTGCTTAGATTTCGAGGACATTCAGTAAAGGTCAGTAATGGGCCTAAGAAGACAAGAATGTTTTTGGTGGGGACCTGTAATGTCTTGGTGGTGGTGTGCCGTGCGTTGGTGAACAGATGACTCCAGACACTGGTGTTCTCAGTCTGTTGTTTATTATAAAACAGTAAGAGAAAGATGAGGCCACAAGATGATGCAGTGAGTTCAGGACGCGTGTGTGTGTGAGGATTTTACATTTTGTCTTCTAACCTCCGGGAGTTTAAGCAGGGTTTTTAAATATACAAGATGGTACAGATCATGCAGTGAGATGTGAATGTCCAGAATGCATGGGACGTCCCTGTGTAGGTGAGTAAGGGCACCAAGACAGAAGGATGGAGTGACAGACCGAGTGGGGCCTGTCCTCCTGCACATGCAGTGAGACAGTAGAGTATGCACATGAAAAACTATGAACTATGTGGACTCATGCACCTCCTGGTCCTCACAGCGGCAGGACGTCCAGCAGGCGGTCCATTTGGCAGAGCTGTGTACATGTGAGGAGTTTGCTGAGGGAGTCCCGAAAGCCCACTACTAAACCCTGAACCTCAGCGGAAGACACTCGTTCCACCAGTGTGAGCAGCTTTGGCATTAAAACGGATTATAGAATTCCGAAACGTTGTCTGGTCATATTTATTGCTTGGTGTAGTGGTATGTGTTCTGGGTTCAGCTGCCTGTTCTCCAACATGTCCCGGGCCTCCCACAGTCCTGACTCTCACATGCCGACATCTGAAGCCTCCACCTCCTCTCTACTCCCTGTAAGGAAAAAATGGTAAATGGTCACATTTATATAGCGCTTTTCTACCTCCATGGGTACTCAAAGTGCTTTACACCAACGAAGAGGGAAAAGTCTCAGAAACATGTGCACTGTTCTATCACTGTTCTACTTACATTAAAATGTCTCTAACCAGACAGCTAACCCACTGTGTCTGGCCTGAGGCGGACTGACAAGAGACTGACTGAGAAGTGCTGCCATTCTGTACCTACCAACCACCACCAAACACATAATCACACTAACACATTCATACACAGACACTAAAGGCAAGGTGGGTGAAGTCTCTTGCCCAAGGACAAAACAGCAGTATGCAATGCTGGCAGCGGGAATCGATTTGCCAACTTTCAGGTTAGTGGGCGAACAGCTCTACCTACTGAGCTACTACCGCTTACCAAGAAATTTCTAAATCTCTCTGTAAGAGATTTCTATCCCATAAAATCATTCTCAGTGACTCAGAACCCTCTGGAGCAAGTTTAGTCTGGTCTGGTCAGACTTGGCTCAATCCTTTGGAGCATGTTTATTACAAACAGACAGCCCTTTATTTAATGATTGAATGATATGATCCCAATAATCATGTGTCTTTGACATACCTGTGTGTTTCCACCTGTTTCTAATCAGGTGGTTTATTGCATGTGTTGGATGTTGGTGAAAATGGGCAGTTCCTCACTGTACTTATGGAATCAGGCGTCAGGCGCGAGTGATTACCATCTTAACCCTCACAGCACCTTAGGGTCCAAACGCATACTTTTTGCTGTTTTTACTTTTTTGATCCTCAATAAATCAGTCAGTTTAAAAGCTGTTGGTGTGAAACTTGGCCAGAATAATTTTTTTAAGTTGGTGTTTAAAATGCCATGACCCCCTCTGTTTAGAACAGAAGGGGTCATAGGGTGTATAGAACAGGAGACATCCATTTTACGCGTTTGGGCCCATTGACTTCCATTATAACCACAGATTTTTGACATATTGCAATCCTGACATATTATAATATTTTTTCATGAAAACCTAATAAATCTAAGCCTTTACCTTCAAAATAAAGGGAAATTAGGTTTTTGGTCAGATTGACCCCCTAAACCACCAGGGGCAGCAGAGCTTTATTACAGACAGTTTCAATGGAGGGCTGTTTTTCTTCTATCTTGCAAAATGCATGGGAATAAAACAATGAACACCAATAAATTGGTCTTGGTGTGTTAGGATCGATGTAACAGAGTGGTGGGAGTATGGCTGAGAATATATTTTGTTCATGAGGTCATGAGGGAGTCTGTGAAACTCAAGTATTCAAAAGCCAAATGGACTCTGTTTATAAACACGTGGAGTCAATGTACCTGAGAATACTCTTCTGTGTGTGTGTGTGAGAGAGATTCAAGTGATCAGAGGTCAAACAGGCTGTTGACATTTTTGTTCTTGACCCAGAGAGAACATTGGACCCATTGGACCTTGGTACAGCAGGTTTCTGTTGAAGTCTGTCAGTCAGATGGAATCATTTCTTTTCAGACAGACAGAGGCAGGAATGATGTTTCCTTTACCTTGTCATGTCAAAAATTTGAACCATGGATGTATTATAGAACAGGATAATGAATGACGTCGCGACTGCTGTTGTTTTCAATGGCTGTGCTCATTGGCGCATGATGCCAAAAAAGTTTTTTACTTCCGCGTTACTTCTGCATTGTGCGGCCCATAAAGCAGGTGCACTGCGGCCCTGGAGCAAGTGCTCCGCGTACCACGTGACCGGCTCTGACCAATGGGTGCGATGGCAGGCTTAGAGCGGTGACGTCACAAACCCAAAAAGTTATTTTTTAGCCAAATTAAAGATTTCGAAGAGGGAAAAAGTCCATGGTGAAAATAGATAATAACACTACAAAATCCGACCATTTTCTCAGCTGTAGGTGTCCTGTCAGCCGAGCACCAGGCGTTTCTTTTTACATTGCGCTCCATGAGAAAAATGCTCTCTGGGCCGCATTGGATTTTTTGCTGCAGTTCTGTGGAGCGGCCGCTAGGAAATTTGGCATCAGGGGAGAGGGGGTGGTGCCCTATCCAGGTCTTATTATACATCCATGATTTGAACTTCTGCAAACATTCACGGCGCGTTAACCAATCAGGGACCTGCTGTAGCAATGACATGGTTATGTACGATGTAACAGGAGGGGATCCCTGCCTCAGAGATCCAGCAAAACAATCATCGAGGCTGTCAGAGTGAACCCGGAGATAAAAGCTGCAGCCTACAGCAGCTCTTCTACTTTTATGAAGACAGGAAACAAAACCAGCCCTAATAGAAAACACTATAAAAATAAAATAAATATGGCTTTTTATGCTTTGTGTGAGTGTGGTTATAGCCGTTATCTGTGATACAAGCCTGTGACAGAGGCTCACTCTGATCATCGTGACATCAAGAACACACAAATAAATACAATTAAATATAAAGGGGGGTTAACCTTACCAAAATAGCCTATTGAGATGTGCTCGTTATATTAGCAGTTATTGCACTCTCCAGAACAACAGAAAATACAGAGCCTGTGACTAGACCAGACCCCAAAACCACTAGAGAGAGCTAAAGTACAAGAAATAACCCCAGGTGTCTCAGCTCTGTCTCTGGGGTTAATGCTGCTGTACAGCAGTAGTGTCCTGGGGAGAGGTCTCTGCAGCCACACGGGACACAGGTGACCAAACCGAGACAGGCTCATTTGGAAGTAGCCCTAGCGGTCATACCCCTCATTTGACGCGAATGAAGCAGCAAGCGAATTCGCCCTATTTGCGCAACTTTCACGCGCGAATGACACAAATTCAAAATGGTCACGCGTCCAACTAGACGCGAATGACACGAATTTGATGCCAGATTCGCGTCCGGTGTGAACGTACCATTAGGCCAACGGTATGTTTCCCTATAGACCCTTCTCACACAGCGTCATCTGATCACGTGATTTCCACAGAGCCACCATGTTGGATGGCAAAAGCCGGTTGTCACGGCCCGATTTGGATCAGTCCTGCTGTCTGTTAGCCTAACAAATTAAATTCGTTTTACTCATCAAAAATTGTTTAATGTGTCCTATGCCCCTCCTTGAACCGCCACCTTACCGTGGTGGAGGGGTTTGAGTGCCCGAATGATCCTAGGAGCTATGTTGTCGGGGGCTTAATGCTCCTGGTAGGGTCTCCCATGGCAAACAGGTCTTAGGTGACGGGCCAGATCAAGAGCGGTTCACAAACCCTTATGAAGACAAAAGTAACGAGGCCAGTTACGTCGCCCGGTAAGGCGCAGCCGGGGCCCCACCCTGGAGCCAGGCCTGGGGTTGGGGCTCGATTGCGAGCGCCTGGTGGCCGGGTCTCTCCCCATGGGACCCGGCCGGGCCCAGCCCGAAAGCACGACGTGGGGCAATCCTCCTGTGGACCCACCACCCGCAGGAGGAACCGTAAGGGGCCGGTGCAAGGAGGATCGGGCAGTTGTCGAAGGCAGGGGCCTCGGCGTCCCGATCCCTGGACACAGAAACTGGCTCTGGGGACATGGAATGTCACCTCGCTGGGGGGGAAGGAGCCTGAGCTTGTGCGGGAGGTTGAGCGTTACCGACTAGAGATAGTCGGGCTCACCTCCACGCACAGTTTGTGCTCTGGAACCCAACTCCTTGAGAGGGGCTGGACTCTCTTCTACTCTGGCGTTGCCCGCGGTGAGAGGCGGCGGGCTGGTGTGGGCTTGCTCATAGCTCCCCAGCTCAGCCGCCATGTGTTGGAGTTTTCCCCGTTAAATGAGAGTGTCGTGTCCCTGCGCCTTCGGGTTGGTGACAGGTCTCTCACTGTTGTTTCGGCCTATGGGCCGAACGGCAATGTAGAGTACTCGGCCTTCTTGGGGTCCCTGGGAGGGGTGCTGGAAAGAGCTCCAACTGGGGACTCCGTCATTCTGCTGGGAGACTTCAACGCTCACGTGGGCAGCGACAGTGATACCTGGAGGGGCGTGATTGGGAGGAACGGCCTCCCTGATCTGAACCCGAGCGGTGTTTTGTTATTGGACTTCTGTGCTAGTCACGGATTGTCCATAACGAACACCATGTTCAAGCACAAGGGTGTCCATCAGTGCACGTGGCACCAGGACACCCTAGGCTGGAGGTCGATGATCGACTTTGTAGTCGTGTCATCTGACCTTCGGCCGTGTGTCTTGGACACTCAGGTCTGAGAGTCTGAGGGTCTGTTGGGAACGTCTGGCTGAGCCTCCTGTCAGGGGGGTCTTCAACTCCCACCTCCGGGAGAGCTTCAACCAGATCTCGGGGGAGGTTGGAGACATTGAGTCCGAGTGGACCATGTTCTCCACCTCTATTGTCAATGCAGCCATCAGGAGCTGTGGCCGTAAGGTCTCTGGTGCCTGTCGTGGCAGCAAGCCCCGAACCCGGTGGTGGACACCGGAAGTAAGGGATGCCGTCAGGCTGAAGAAGGAGTCCTATCGAGCCTGGTTGGCTTGTGGGACTCCCGAGGCAGCCGACGGGTACCGGCAGGCCAAGCGTGCGGCGGCCCGGGCGGTTGTGGAGGCAAAAACTCGGGTCTGGGAGGAGTTCGGGGAGGCCATGGAGGAGGACTATCGGTCGGCCTCAAAGAGATTCTGGCAAACCGTCTGCCGCCTCAGGAGGGGGAAGCAGTTCTTCACCAACACTGTTTACAGTGAGGGTGGGGAGCTGTTGACCTCGATTGGGGATGTTGTCGGGCAGTGGATGGAATACTTTGAGGATCTCCTCAATCCCACTGACACGTCTTCCGTTGAGGAAGCAGAGGTTGGGGACTCGGAGGAGGATTCATCCATCACCCGGGCTGAAGTCATCGAGGTGGTTAAAAAGCTCCTCGGTGGCAAGGCACCGGGTGTGGATGAGATTCGCCCTGAGTACCTCAAGTCTCTGGATGTTGTGGGGCTGTCTTGGCTGACACGTCTCTTCGACATCGCGTGGCGGTCGGGGACAGTGCCTCTGGACTGGCAGACCGGGGTGGTGGTCCCTCTTTTCAAGAAGGGGGACCGGAGGGTGTGTTCCAATTACAGGGGGATCACACTTCTCAGCCTCCCCGGGAAAGTCTATTCCAGGGTACTGGAGAGGAGAATTCGGCCGATAGTCGGACCTCGGATTCAGGAGGAACAATGCGGTTTTCGTCCTGGCCGTGGAACAGTGGACCAGCTCTACACCCTCTATCGGGTGCTCGAGGGTTCATGGGAGTTCGCCCAACCAGTCCACATGTGCTTTGTGGACCTGGAGAAGCCTTCGACCGTGTCCCTCATAGCGTCCTTTGGGGGGTGCTCTGGGAGTATGGGGTCCGAGGCCCTTTGTTAAGGGCTGTCCGGTCCCTGTATGACCGGAGCAGGAGTTTGGTTCGCATTGCCGGTTGTAAGTCGGACCTGTTTCCGGTGCCCTTTGTCACCGGTTCTGTTCATAATTTTTATGGACAGAATTTCTAGGTGCAGCCAGGGGCCGGAGGGTGTCAGGTTTGGGGACCACAGGATTTCATCTCTGCTTTTTGCGGATGATGTTGTCCTGTTGGCTTCTTCAGGCCGGGACCTTCAGTGTGCACTGGGACGGTTTGCAGCCGAGTGTGAAGCGGCTGGGATGAGAATCAGCACCTCCAAGTCCGAGGCCATGGTTCTCGACCGGAAAAGGGTGGCTTGCCCTCTCCAGGTCGGAGGAGAGTTCCCGCCTCAAGTGGAGGAGTTCAAGTATCTTGGGGTCTTGTTCACGAGTGAGGGAAGATGGAGCGTGAGATCGACAGACGGATCGGTGCAGCCTCTGCAGTAATGCGGTCGTTGTATCGGTCTGTTGTGGCGAAGAAAGAGCTGAGTCGAAAGGCGAAGCTCTCGATTTACCGGTCAATCTACATTCCTACTCTCACCTATGGTCATGAGCTTTGGGTCATGGCCGAAAGGACAAGATCCCGGATACAAGCGGCCGAAATGAGTTTCCTCCGCAGGGTGGCTGGGCGCTCCCTTAGAGATAGGGTGAGGAGCTCGGTTACCCGGGAGGAGCCTGGAGTAGAGCCGCTGCTCCTCCACATCGAGAGGAGCCAGCTGAGGTGGCTTGGGCATCTGTTCCGGATGCCTCCCGGACGCCTCCCTGGGGAGGTGTTCCGGGCATGTCCCACCAGGAGGAGGCCCCCGGGGAAGACCTAGGACACGCTGGAGGGACTATGTCTCTCGGCTGGCCTGGGAACGCCTTGGGGTTCCTCCTGAGGAGCTGGAGGAAGTGTCCGGGGAGAGGGATGTCTGGGTGTCCCTGCTTAGACTGCTGCCTCCGCGACCCGGCCCCGGATAAAGCGGAAGAAGATGGATGGATGGATGTGTCCTATATCTGTGATAGCATCTACCAGCTGTCTTTTGAAGTTAATGTTGCACTGTTTAACAATGTTTATTCTTTAAAAAAGTCACATGAAAGATCGCTCCTGCTGTAATCGTCAAATAAAGTAAAAACTGACCTGAAGTCAGTTCTTACTGTCTGCTCAGGTTTATTAGCAGGGTAAACACGTTCTCACGGACATTTAGCAAACTGGAGAGAAAAAGAAAATACAATGTTCAGGACAGCTTGGTATTTGTTCATTTCTGCGTGAGGATATGGCGATTACAGGATTATTTTCACAACATGGAATACTTTGATGGAAATACAGCGTTACTAATCCTGGATTGGACTGGTTTTGGATGGAACCAGTGTTCAAAGGTAAAAGTCAGTTTTTTCGGTTTGGGCATACTGAGGAATCGTCATTAATTACACATTTGTCCTATTTTAAGCATAAAGTTAACTTAATTCCAATTTTGTACAGAACATAAGCTTTCTAATGATGTATATCATGCCTGTATTGACAAAATAATAACCGTGCAACTTTTGTTTTCGCGGAGTTTCTTTCTGAATCTGGTCGCCGCTAGCTTGAATGAGGTTAAACAAATATAAATCCTAATTCTCCGTATCTCAGCAAATTTGCCACTTTTTAAGGCCTTAAATTCTGATTTATAATTTTAGACTTTTAAACCTCCACGGAAAGCCTAGTTTATTGAAGTATTTATATTGCATTTTCACTAATCTGCGTCTCTCTTCTGCCTACTCACATGGACAACAGTTGTTTTAAGGCACTTTCCATACTAAAGGTCTGTCACCCTGCCACTAAATATTTTTATGCCTCTAAGGAGCTCTCTGCCTCTTGTAAGCTTTTAATTGTGCCCCTCTAAAGTGAGATTGTCGATTGATTGACTAAATAATTGTAAACGTTGTGGTATTCTAAAGCGGATTGTGTGTTGAAGGCTGGTAACCCGTAATTTTGACATCATATGGGTCTTAAGCATCGACAAGTGGACATTTCTCTAAATATCGCTGTCTGACTTTAACACTTAACGTTAAGTATTGAAACGGTGTAAAAAGTGGTAAATATGAACTCAATTTCTATGCATGATCACTAATCGCTAGCCAGCTACACCGGCTTTGCCATCCAAAATGGCAGTGCCAACAAACCAAGTCACGTGACTGAGAACGGTCTATAGTACTGCCATACAAAAGTCAATATGACAGTACAGCCACATATAATGGTTCTGTGCTGACTGTGGTTGACTGAACAGGCGTGTGCTCACCCTCTTTGTAGGCATTTTACTTTCTTCTATTAACTTTGTGTAGTCCATGTTTAGTTCTTGTGTATTCACTGTTTAATGTCTCTGGATAGACTACTGAAGACTCTGGCGCTGACCAGAGTCTCCTGACTTTTGTTTGACTTTTGTGTGGCGGGTGGAGAGGAAAAGGAAAGCCCTAACTCACTGTCTATCAGAGCCAGTAATCCTTCAAACACCTACAACTTGTATCAGGTATAAGCAGCGCTGATGGTAATCATATACAGTGAACGCCAAAATAATTCATACCCCTTGCAAATTCTGACTTAAAGTTATTTTTATTCAACCAGCAAGTTTTTTTTTTTTTTTGATCAGAAATGACACAGGCTTCTCCCAAAAGATAAGAAGACGAGGTACAAGAAGTATCATTGTGGAAAAAAATATTTACATTTGAACAAGTGGCATGTACAAAATTATTCATACCCTTCTCAATAATCAATAGAAAAGCCTTTATTGGCTATTTCAGCAATCAAACACTTCCTATAATTGCTGACCAGCTTTTTGCTGTCTCCTTGGTATTTTTGCCCATTCATCTTTAGCAATGAGCTCCAACTCTTTCAGGTTGAGGGTCTCTTGCCATCACCCTGATCTTTAGCTCCCTCCACAGATTCTCAATTATCTGGCTGGGCCACTGCAAAACGTTAATGTTTTTGTCTGCTTGCCATTTCTTCACCACTTTTGCTGTGTGTTTTGGGTCATTATCGTGCTGAAATGTCTATTGGTGCCCAAGGCCAAGTTTCTCTGCAGACTGCCTGATGATGTTGTTGAGAATTTTGATGTATTGCTCCTTTTTCATAGTGCTGTTTACTGTGATTAGGTTCCCTGGTCCACCAGCTGAAAAACACCACCACCAGGTTTGACAGTGGGGATGGTATTCTTAGGGTTGAAGGCTTCTCCTTTTTTACGCCAAATGAAGGATACATCATTGTGGCCAATCAATTAAATTTTTTTTTTCATCTGACCAAAAAACAGAGACCAGAAGTCCTCTCCTTTGTCCAGATGAGCATTTGCAAAGGCCAAGCGGGCCTTTTTTTTTTTTTTGCCTTATCTGGAGAAGTGGTGTCCTCCTTGGTCTGCGTTCATGGAACCCAGCGGTGTGCAGTGTGTGTTGGACTGTCTGCCTTCAGATGTTGCCACCAGCAGAGCCCAGATTCATCAGGATGGCCTTGGTGGTGATCCCTGAATTCTTTTTTAGCTCTCTCACTCTTCTCCTGGCCAGCACAGGTGTCACTTTTGGCTTCCGACCACGTCCTCTGAGATTTGTCACAGTGCAGAACGTCTTGTATTTTTTAATAATACTTTGCACTGTAGCCACTGGATCCTCAAAACATTTTGATATGGTCTTATAGCCCTTTCCTGACTTGTGAGCAGCCACAATGCGCAGCCGCAGGTCCTCAGAGAGCTCCTTTGTCTTAGCCATGACTGTCCACAAACCAACAACAGAGAGCTTCTGTTCTTCACCTGTTGTGTTGATTAAAACAGCTATTTCCAATGAATCAGGGTAATTAGGATGCTTTAGAAGAACATGGACTATTTGGAATGGTATAGAACTTTGGATTTTCCCATAGACTGTGACAGTTTGCAGTGGGTATGAATAATTTTGGACATGCCACTTTTTGTTCAAATGTAAAAAAAAAAAGCTGAGAAATATTTTTTTCCACAATAATACTTCTTGTACACCGTCTTATTATCTTTTGGGAGGAGCCTGTGTCATTCCTGGTCCAAAAAAAAAACTTGCTGGTTGAATAAAAGTAACTTTAAGTCAGAATTTGCCAGGGGTATGAATAATTTCGGGCTTCACTGTACATATCACAATAAAAGTTCTGTGTTTTTTGCATAAAACCCATTTCCCTGCGTTAGCCATGACCGTAAAAAATTGCTGTCACTTCTATTTTTCCACAAGCGAATTTGGGGCCGCTAGCTAACCCCTGACTGGGCTTGCGGATCCGGCAGCTTCTGTAAGCAGTGTGCATGCTCCAATCTGTGCACGCCTCACATGCTCATTGATCTGCAGCCAAATCCACGTGCAGTTTGTTTGGGGCCAAGGTGTTCTACTAAAGCACATCGAGTCTGGCTGTGTAAACTCAGAATGTTTTAAAACAACAGCAGACAGAAATGCTGCTGTCTATCAGATTGCCCTGTCAACACCCCAACACCCCTCAGGTGAGTTTCAAACAAAACTCGAAAACTGACGGCAAATAAAACATCTTCCATAACTGAAGAACTCATGTCTACATATCTCAGTTTTAACACATGCACTGTCAGATGCACTCCTCATGTCAAACTCAAATCCTGCTGCATCCTCCAGACTTTATTCATGTGTCGGGAGGAGGTCAGAAGGCACTGGTGCTGAGCCTGAAGGTGATGTGTGAAAAAAAACATGCGACCATAGCACAGTGAGCTAACCGTCCAGTCCAGACCAGTGCAATCCAGGGCAGTGTACCTTTGTGTTCCTCAGAGAGAGCCCTGGCTTTCTCCACCAGCTCCTTGGCCTCCACAGCCAGCTGCAGGGCAGGGTCCAGAGGGGAGTCAGGGGAGTCCGCGGCGGGGGACATCTGGCTACTGCTGAGAAGGAAAAAGAGCTTTATAAAAATCAATAACATGAACAGGACAGAAAGGATCTGTGAGATTGTCTTACCCCACTTCTGCTCCAAACAGGCTGGGAGTGGACAGCACTTTGTGGACACTCTTGAAAAAACACAGGAGTAAATGCAGTTAATGCAGACTGAGAGTGCTGATGTTGATGCACTTAAATACAGCTGACTCTTAACCAGGCTATGCTATGTTACAATAAAATAATAATAATGTTGATAATAATGTAGATTTACATTTAGAAATAGTATATCAAGCCTCTCAAGCTTCTCAGGGTGCTTTACATTTTTCCACTCATAGATGACATAGATGTGGCTACCATTCAGTGCCTACGGCTTCTCTGACCATCACCAAACACACAGTCACACTCAAGGCTGTCTTATAGGAGTAGGCTACATAGGCTGCAGCCTTGGGCCTCGGCCAGCAGGGGGCCTCAATGAGCAGCAATTCAAATAAATCTGCATTAAAATCAAAATGAATCCTGCACCTGCAAAAATGAAAGTGGGGCCCAGAAAAGAAGAAAACGACAATTAAAAATAGCTAACTGCCGAAAGGCGATTAATAAAAATTCAAAACTAACTGCCTTTTTCAAAAAAATTAACAATGATGAAAATAACAACGAAGACAAATGTGCTTCAGGCAAAGCAACTCATCTCTTGGCAGTTGCTAGCAGCAATAGAGGTAGGCTAATTACCAGTCCCTCCAGGATTTCGCGATGTATTAACGCAAAATCAAGCAAACCCCACGAATTCAGCGCTACCTTGCAACTTTGTCCAAACTCCGCAAATTTTGTCAATTATCGCAGAAATTTTCCTTTTAAACTGCATTTTGCTGCATTTACCGCGGTCTGTGGGCCATCCCCTGTTCCAAGCAGAGCAGTTCCTCTCTCTCTCAGCAGCAGCGCACTGGTAATATGCGCCGGAGGTCGGGTTGAGCCACAGAGAGAGCGCCGTGGAGGTGAGATGCGGAGGTGCGGCGCACTCATAGACAGAGCGGCGCGGAGGTGTGGCCCCAAGGTCGGGCGCAATTAAAAACAGAGCGGCACAGTGTTGTGATGCGGAGGCGCAGCGTGGACACGGAGGTGCGGTGCCGAAGTCGGGCGCACTCCTAAACAGAGCAGCGCGGATGGCGTACTCACAGAGTGGCACAGAGAAGCAGCGTGGAGCTATCGCGCGGAGGTCGAGCACACATGAAGTCGCAGGTGCTCACCAGCAGCAGCGCATGTTGATGGGACTGAAAGGAGGAGACAAACGCGGTTCTAGTTTTGTCTGGTGTCACTCTGAAAAGCTGTCTGTGTTGCCATGGTGATATAGTTGCCTAAAAAGTTGAATGGGCAGCGTATTTAGACAACAATTAAGTTGAGGTCATTGTTCTTTAAACATTAATGTTGCAGGCTAAAAATCTTCCAGAAAACCTTTAGCACAGCAAGCAGCAGCAGCAAGTTCCTCTGTTTTTTAATGACTGGATGTTCTACAGCACACAACAGAAAAATCACCAGAGAAGATCTGAGTGGAACAGAATCAGCGGCAGTGTAATAGCCCAAAAAAATAGCCTAATAACACAGCAATATCTTTTTAAAAAGTAGGTACGCTTGGCCTGTTCAAATAGAGGTATTTTTAATTAGATTATTACCACCTCACATATGTTTAAAAACATATTTTGTTTGTTTTTATAGTTCTAGTAGTTATAGTTTTAAGAAAATGCTCAAGTAACCTGTGAATTATCGTCAAAACAAAAAAGAAAAACATAACAAAATACACAAAAAAAAAAAAAAAAAAAATTGCAACTTTTAGAGCAACTTTTAAGAAAATCCCCCACAAAATCAGGCATTTTAGCCCGGAACAATCACAAAAAATGCCAGCGAAATACTGGAGGGACTGAATTACTTACAACTTGCTGAATTATAATCAACGGTGAAATGCAGGGGGAAATAAATGTCAGAAATTCATATGTTCTGGGATGCAGGTATAGTAGAGCAGCTGATTGTGAACACTACCGACGAGTCTTCAGTAGTGTTCACAATCAGCGACGAGTTGTCGGTAGTGTTATTATTAGTATTACATTTTAGATTTAGATTTTAGAGATATGTTTGAAATGGTTTAGCTCAGGCCTAATTGCTGCTTTAGATGTGCAAATTGAAATAGCTGGTTGATGCTTAAAAATAAAATGTTTTGTAGGCCTGTGTTACTGTTGATACTGCAGTTTTGGGTACTGTAATATGCTTAGAATTTTCCTAGGCCTGAAATGATTTGTCAGATCCTGACATTTAGATATTGTAAAATATATAAATAATAAATATAATTTTTTTTTTTTTAAATGATTGAACACCATAGTGTGCTGCTATTAAATTAAAATAAATGTATTAAAAATAGTTATGTCCATTAATGAATTATTTTATACTAACAAAATAGTATAGCCTATAATGTTGTCTAATGATGCAGAGAGTTTAGGTTTTAGTTACTTTAAAACTTCAGAAAGGGGCCTCAAAAAGTAATAGCATAGGGCCTCTAAAATCATTAGTCTGGCCCTGGTCACACTAACATATGCAGTATGCAATGCTGGTAGCACAGATCAAACTGTGCTTCATGTTAGTTGGTGAATGGCCCACTGCCCAAGAAAAAAAAAGTTCACATTTGATAAAAGCTCTCCTCCTCTCTCTTAAATTCATGTTTTATTTGGTTTAAGGTCAGATTTGTGCTTCGCTTGTTTCTGTCACTGTTTCTCATTTTTTGCTGCTTTGTGTTGTGAGCAGTTGAATCCAGCAATGGGACTGGTCTCTTTTCAGTTGGACTTGCCGCCACCATTACTCCAGTGTATAAAGACATGCACAAATTTGGACTCAACCAATGAAGGTGTCCCTGATTCAAATGGGACCACCCCCCTTTGTCCTGAGCATGTCTCTGGTCTGGGACGGTCCTCCTGACATGATAATTCAGCCATAGGGATATATTTGTTATATAGAAGTCTATAGAATGAATGAACATTAATGTGACAGACAGGAGTTGTAACAGTTGCCCTCCTCTGATCAACAGAAGATACCTCCTTGACAACTAGTGTGACCTTTCAGTTCTCTCAGCAGTGCTATAGTTGTTGTATACCTGTGCAAACCCGAGCAGCTTCCTGTTGGACACCTCCAGGTGTTTCCTGCTAAGTTCAGACCTCCTGAGCTGGGAGTCGATGGATGTCAGCCGCTGGTTCAGCTCCAGCACGTTTTCCTGAGGAAAACCAAAATAAGGAACAAACAGATTGCAGGAGAGTGGCACCATGAACCCCGGTTCTATGTGTGGTGTGAGTCTGTCCCGGGTCAGAGTGTTGGTCATACAGTCTGAGTGGGCGGGGCAGAATGCAGAACCTGTTGTCTGAGAGGTGTAAGAATAGAAGGCCCGCAGCACTTTACAGTATGTGGACACATGAATATGTCATCTACAACAGTGCCATAATAAACTGCTGAGACCAACTCATATGTCCTCTAATATTAATATATTCATATGCACATGTGTTCAGAGGTCATCTGCACATGTGTGGGTGCTGCTGTGTGTTTTACAAACTAATCTTTTGATTTATTTAATAACAGCAAATGTTGAAATACAGTGTTTAAAATATTGTACATGACAATCAGTGACAGCAACCTCATATTTTCAGTGTATGTCTTTAAGATTTACTCAAAGTCAACATTTAAAAATAAATAATATTGCTATCAATTTAATGAATGGTTAAATAGGTGATTGTATTTTAGTTCTGCAGAAATGTCCTGTGCTTTTCTTCCCCTGAACAGGCTTTAATCACTCTGAACACAGAGCTTAATGAACAAGAAATGAGGTGTCCATGCAGTGGACAACCTGTTGCATCTTGTTTTGCTCAGGTGATAATTCTCATTACAGAACAGAGTTTTATCTTCACCTTTTTGTAAGCTTTGATGAACCAAAGATGTCACTGTAGTAGTATAGAACCAGTTTAAAGGCCCTCCGTATACAGTCTATGTACTATATACTGCTGTGGCTCAGTTGTGTAGTGGGGACGAGAGTGCTTCACACAGACAGCTAGAGCCTTACTGCTGCTGGTGGCAGATCCTACTTTATGTTTCTATAATGTATAATAATTCCATACAAAAAGCAATATACATGTGAATTAATATGTTTAAACATATTAATTCACCATTCACTTGTTTCATAAAGAGTACAGCCACATATCGCCCAGTCGGCTGACCTCTGACAAAACAGGCAACTACTAAAAAAATAAAACATAGTTCTATAAAAAAAAAAGGCAATTGAGACAAAGTGCATCCTATGCCTTCCCTGTTTGCCGCGTGTCTTTGTTGTGAGGGTCCTGTGGAGCAGTGAGCTCTTTATGTTGCTCAGCTGCTTCTATTTACTTTGATACACAGTCAATCCTTATTTATTTGTAGGGGGAGTGGGGCAAGAGCACAGTGGAAATGTAGGCTACTAGGTGTGACTGTGACTGTTATGAGTAATTTAGGTCTAAAGAAATGTTCTCTGTAGTATCCGCTGTCAATACACAGTACTGTCCATCAGAGCAGGTAATCTGTCACACAGCTATAACCCGGGTGCCCAAATGAAAACAAAGACCTTGCTGGGTTCCCCTGGTCCAGACCTCCTCCCAGTCAGCTGGTTCTTTAGGTCCCGGATCTCGGCCTCCAGCAGCTGGATGACCTCCTCATAGTCCTGCTCAGCGCTGCTGCTCTTCCTCTGCTCCACAGCCTCCAGACGGTTCTTCAGACGGGCGTTCTCCTCCACTGTCACACAGGCCTTCTGCAAAACACGGGCAGCAATACAAGATTATAACACAAGACCATCAGAGTTCTTCTCCAGCATCACACATTCCTGTTGTTGTCCGGCTTTGGTTGAGGCTAGTCCTGGTTTAGATCTGGTTCAGAACTCAGAACTGGTACTTGATGTAAAAAGTTTGAGAATCACTGGTCTAGAAAGCATCTGCCATAACATAAGTCGAAAAGTAAGGCCATACCCAACATAAAAACAACATACTACAGTCTGTATTTTTGAACCTCACAAATATCCCAAATAACCTGACTCACCAGAGGGTCTGACCCATAAAAAGCTAAATTCAGTTACAACAAAAGGGTAAAAAATAAGTCATCTGGACTTGGTTTTTTAAAGTAGAAGATGTTTCACCCTTTATCCAAGAGGCTTTCTCAATTCCGAATACTTGTTTAATATTAGTATCATTTACACAGTAACAGTATTGACAATGTCTAAATTTCCACTAGAATGGTTCTCAGTGTGGAGGTAATGAGAGTTTTGCTGTGTCCCAAACTCCGTTTTACTGTAAGCTACATGTGTCAGCTGCAAAGAGATGTGTTTGCTGTAAATGCGTGTGGCACACCGATGCACATCTATTATATAATGAAGAATAATATGATTATATAATTATATAATGAAGTTAATGTGTTAACTTAGGTTCGGGAGCAGGGCCACGCCTCAACTTATCTCACTCACTACCTTCACCTCAACTCCACCTCAGCCACACCTTTACTCCACCTTAACCACACCTCTAATTTTCCCAGAAGCCCTTCTTATACCCACCTAGAGTCAGTCAACACTGTTTGTCTCTGCTCTCTTGACCCCACCCACCCTTCCCCTTCATAACTCTTGTGTATTCTTTTGCAGCTTCCTCACTCCAGCAACTAGACCTGGGGGGGGTCCCTATTTGGCTGGGCGTACCGCCTGGGACGGAACCCCCACACTGAGTCTCTTCCAACCCAGCCATCACCTAAAACATTTCATCTAACACACTTTCATTAAACACTTAAATTCTATGTCATCGTTGTGGTGTGGTCCTTGCTAGTGAACACACAAATCAACCTGGAAACCTAATGTGAGCTGTGCAGCCCCTTCCACAGCACCACAGTGTCCTCTCTGTCCTCTGCCCTCACTGCTCCTGTAGCCTCTCTATGCTGGGCTTTTTACAGATCAGTGTCTGGGTCTTTGTAAAGCTGAGGACCATTCACAAGGCTGTTTAACTGCGGTAAAAACATGACCGCTAATCACTCAACCCCTTGTTGAGCTGTTTCAATGAGAAAATCAGTCAATATAAGTTTAGCTTCTAATCTCCCGCTCTCTAAAGGGGTTAAAGTTAAACCATTTTCTCATACGGGGGATAACAACGTAGCTGCTGCCCCGAATCAGGCAGGTTAGCACAGTGATGTAGAGTGAAGAGGGGCGCAGAGGCTATGGCTTTATTGAGTGTTATGTGATCAGGACATTTTGTGTGAGTGGCAGTTGTCTTCACAGGGCAAATTTTAAACTATATTACTTTATATTAAAACTACTCACAAGAAGGGCACTGAGAAGGGAGAGGGCAAAGGGGCAGTTGCTAGAGCACTACCTGGGGTCTATCTGTGCACATTACTGTGCCTTTGACAAGACTTATAACTAATGAGTTGTTTAAACATGGCCATACTAACCACACCATCAAAGTAGGTTTATACTTCTGCATCAAACTAACACTTGTCTCCATGCCGCTGTCTCCATGGATCCAATTATACTTCTCTGTGCTGTACTAAATGGACTTCAGTACGCTGTGTAAAGTAAATACCTCTCCCAAGACTAGGGTCCTCTACTAAAAAGCTGGTTGATTATCCCGGATATGTCTCTCCTGCCCGGTTAGACAAAACTAAACATGATGTTGATGAGATCTTTGGTCTAAACCAAAGTCCAGTGGAGATTTCATCTGTAGTCTGAGAATTTGGTTTGGATCAAATGAGAGCGTCCACTGTGAAAGCCCATTGCATGGATGTAATGAGTGCTATGATTGGCTGTTACCTCAGAGGTCTTCTGCAGCTCCTCCTCCAGGGTTTTCTTGCTGTTCTCCATGTCCTTCAACATCACCTGCAAAAGGCACAGCAGTAGTGGTTAGAGTACTGAGAATTAGTGTGGTTGTTTCAGTGAATGAGGGTGCGGTGGCCTGTGAGCGGACCTTGAGCTGCTTCATCTGGCCCTGCAGCTGTCTGACCTCTGTGTGGAAGTGCTCCATCTCCTCAGAGCTGCAGCTGCACTCCGACTCGTACGTCTGGGCACACACAGTCAGGTCAGGAGAGATCACAGAGATATCAGGTACAGTGTGTTTCCAAGCACTTACTGGAGAGTGGAAGGCTGAAGTGTCCATCAAACTGGCCGCCTCGTGATAGGAGAACATGAAGGGTCCCACCCCCATCCCCATCTCCTCCAGTCTGTCCTGAAAGAGGCTGCGCGTGGCAACCACAAAGTCTGAAAGACAATCACAGCCCTGTCACTGATCACTAAAGAAGATCTTCCAGTCAGAGCTTTGTCTGCGTGAGGAGGTGCGGACACCAGGCTACACATGGAGACACATTCACACTTTCAGTGCTCGTTCAACAAGAGATTTGGAATATTTTCCACAGGTGCAGCCCACATACTGAGCTCTGCTCATCCCACAAATGCAAGTTCCTTTGAAATGTGGCACCATTGTCAAGAAGCATTGTTACAACAAAGAAATAACCAACTATATACCACACCCAAATGTGTGTCTAAAGCTAACACTTATTTTTTTGCTAAGTTTATTAACATTCTTCTTTTGCTAGCTAGGGCAGCCCAGTGGTTAGCACTCTTGCCTCACTGCAAGAAGGTCCTGGGTTTGATTCCCAGAACGTGTGGGTGTGTAGGTTTCCTCAGGGCGCTTCGGTTTCCCCTACCACTGAAAACATGTACAATAGGTGCCCCATGAGTCCAGGACTTGTCATGTGTCCATGTTTGACAAAGTCAAGCAAGTTGTATAGTTTTTCAGTAATTTTAATGTTATTGTTAATATTTCATATGTCACACCCATGACTGTCAGCTCTGTCAGCCAATTTCTGAGAAAATATTTAGAAAATATACTTCAATTTAGTCTCCAAAACGTACTTACTTACTTCTGTTGTCACCAAGTAAAAAAAAAGTGGCTGGTACAGGTCTTTCATGCGTTTTTGTAACAAAATATCTTCCTATGTCAACTCTGCCAGACATCAGCTCTGTCAGATTTTTCGGTCTGTCAGAGTTTACAGATTAAATACTGGCGGCCAGTATAGTGAAGTATTTTTGGTTGCAAACAACATTATATTTTAAGGGTTTATTTGTTTTGTCAGCAATGTAATGTAATGTTTGTAATGTCAACAATAAATTAATCTGTGAGAAAAATTACTTAAAAAAAGTTTTGTCACCTCTGTCAGATATGAATCAACTCCATTCAGATCAATGTAATTTTTTTTACAAATTGGTCAATGTAAAAGTTTTATAAACTTATCTCTTTTTTAACAAAATAAGTTGAGAGAGTGTATCCCTCATACAGAACATAAAAGTTCACACATTCAGGGAGTTAATTTTTTCATAACTTATTATTTATATATTATTTTTCTTCCATATTGGTTGCTGTTTTGTCCATTTTCTGAAGAAGAGAGAGAGTGTGTGTGTGTGTGTGTGTGTGTGTGTGTGTGTGTGTGTGTGTGTGTGTGTGTGTGTGTGTGTGTGTGTGTGTGTGTGTGTGTGTGTGTGTGTGTGTGTGTGTGTGTGATGTAGGTAAATGCTGTACCTCCATAGGACACAGTGCCCTGCGGGTCAGGGGTCAGGATCTGTCTGAGCTTCTTCCTCTGCTCCTCAGTTATGTCCAGTCCCAGGAAGGTCAGTGCCTGCAGGAACATTAACCACGAGATTTGGTTCATAGTTTACATTTTAAGCATGTGATGCTTTAGAGAACACATACATATTAATATATATTATTATATTAATATAATGAATAACAGGCTTTTCAGAACAAGTCCGAGGTCTAAACTACAGGTGGAGCAGGTATAATGTTATAGTAAGCTTCCATGAAGACATGATTTTTTTTGTTCTCTGCAGAGATGTAATGTAGGCTATTTGTACATCATGTAATCACTAGTGCTGAGTAAACCACTAATGGTATGTTAAGTGCCTGGAAAGTGTAGTAACTTGCATCATTAGACAAGATAGACGACTTGGAAAAAAAGGTGGTCCTGTACGTTCTTGCTTTGACAGACAGGTGCGCGACAGAAAGGCAAAGTAAAGCTTGTTTTATGGGGGTAATTGCACCTGTTTAACTCATTTTCTTTAGCCAGACTTTCTTGCTTTACGCAGAGACACCAGTCAGAGACAGCCTGTGTCCATCGAATAGTCCACTTTTTAAAGAAGTCTGCGTGCCCTCAACAAGATACCAAATGTCATAGTCTTCATCTCTCTACTCATTCATACTTTAAAAGTCTTCATTTTCTCCATAAAAATAGTTTATTTCCTCCTTCTCCCACTGTCTCTTCTTGAAGCGCACCGTGCTCGTGAAAGCGAAACCAAACTCACGCACATGAGTCATTAGCACTTGTAAACACAATTGTGCACTTTTACAGACAGATTTCTGTTTTAATGCGTTTGTGCTGCACCCAAATCGTTGTGAATGCTCTGAATCTCAACCCTAACCCTGCTTTTGATTGGTGAGCATTACTATCTGTTACAAAATACGTGGGCATGAACCCACAGCCTCAACGAAGAGGTTATAAAGCATAAATAATCGCAGTGCAAATCGCGATTTAGATTTGATTTAGATTAATCGTTCAGTCCTACTGTACACTGTAGACTGCCACAGGCTACTTTCACAGCCACTGTTGGACATTATGAAGAATACCCCAACATGGACAGACTGGTAAATGTTCTATATATATATATATATATATATATATATATATATATATATATATATATATATATATATATATATATATATATATATATATATATATATATATATATATTCACCATATACAGAGTGCTGATGAAAGCCATGTTTAACAATGCAACAGAGGAAGTTCTTTGGGCTGAATTCTGTTTGCTCGCCTATGGTGTAAGAATGAGAAGGACTCACCAGGTCTAACTTGTCTGCCTTGAGTCGGATGTAGGGGTCGAGGGTGATCTTGGGCTTGGTCCCTGTGGGTGACCTTTGATCTGTGGGTGACCTCTGACTCGAAGAACCTAAAAGACAGAAAAAAAAGGAAAAGGTTCATGTGAAGTACCATCATGTGAATGTGTAGTGGGGTGTGTGTGTGTGTGTGTGTGTCTGTGTGTGTGTGTGTGTGTGTGTGTGTGTGTGTCTGTGTGTGTGTGTGTGGGGGGCGGGGGGACTGTATGCTGGGCAGACCCATGATTAAAAAGCATGGAGTGTAAAGGTACTGTGATTACAGAGATGAGGACAGAGCTCTGAGCTGGAGAGGGCTCACTGCCAGGACCTCATATTAATTTGATGAGTTGTGTCCCACATTGTCTGCTCTCCCACCCCTTCCCCCACCTTCTGTCTGTCTGTGGATTTACTCTCATACTCACAGCAGGACTATGTTATTATAGCAACTGTTACGTTTTTACCTCTGCTTCCACATACACATGTATTCTCATGCTTTCACGGGTGGCACTAGCTCAGTTGGTAGAGCTGCTTGTCCACTAACCAGAAGGCTCCCACTGTTGCATACTTGTTGTTGTGTCCTTGGGCAAGACACTTAACCCACCTTGCCTCCGGTGTCTGTGCACACTGGTGAGTGAATGGGTGAATGGTTCCTTGATGTAAAGTGCTTTGAGTATGGAGGTAGAAAAGCACTATATCAATGTGACCATTTGTGTCACACGATGTCCAGTAATCTGCAGCATCTAAAGAGTAAAGTCATTGTTCAAAGCCTTTTTTTTTTTAAATTCCAGATGACTCTAAGCCACATGTCTGTATTATTCCACAGGACATCAGACGACAGCTCTGCCATAGGCACACTCTGACAGGTTCACCCTGCTAAGCCCCTCCTATAGGAAGTCACCTGAGCCCACTATAGTCTTAACTGTGATCAGCTCTGTTACCCATTACCCCGCGGATGTTTCCATGCAAATGCAGACAGCTTGATCTGTTTAACAGGATTTGCTCATGTGATGACGTAGACACAAGTATTCTCTAGGGCAGAGAAGGCTTGGCATGATAGACTCTTCATGAGGAAGGTCAGGGGTCAGTGACCAGTACACTAAAGGTCAGAGCTGGAGAATTAGACACTATTTCAGCTGGAGAGTGAATAAACAACATTGCATGCTCATATATTATTTATATTCACTTCAGATTAGCCAACACAATATTGTTCAAGGGGGGCTCTAGTACAGTTCTGTATCTGGAGTGCAGTGATGGAATGTAACAAAGTAGTGGTACTAAGTTCCTTTACTTAAGTACAATTTTCATGTATCTCTACTTGAGTACATTTTACAAGAGGTACTTTTACTTTTACTTCACTACAGTATAGAGTACATTTATGAGTTGGTTTGAAGTACAAAGTATTATGAGTTTGGTTTAAAATCATGTGTTTTTGTCATGCCCTCATTGTAGACACACAGTACTTAAATATAACAGATGCAAATGATTCCTTTAGACGCATCATAGACATAAGACTTCACCGACAGATTCAGTCTCTTCTACTGCACCAGTTCACCATTAGTTAGCAACATAATTTTTCAGCTAAATCCTTTGCATTTATCAAATTCTTTAGTTCTCAATATTGTGCAAAATACTTTTTAAATTTTTGCTCTTCGAAAGTCCTTTAAGCTGAGTGTAGTACCCAGAGTACGTGTTTTTCCACACATCTGAACTCAGATCCTGCTGCTGCTGCTATGATCTCTCATTTTTATTTAACCTTTATTTAACCAGATTATTAATAATAAGAATAAGTTCATATTTACAATAACAACCTGACAGGGACAGGGAAATATAAGTCACAGCAGTCAATCAGATACTGAAAGGTGACACTTATGAGAATGGCTCCACACAAACTGCAGACATCTGTCACAGTTGGCAACTGGTTCAACCAATAAGATCCTGCGGGAGCTGTGTGGCCCGGCACCTAGGAAAGAACCTTGTGTGGCTAATCCCAGCCAATAGGATTGGGTCAGGCTGTGTGCTGGTCTGAAGCGCAACCATGAGACTACTGTCTGTGGTGCTATTCAAATCTCTGTGTTGTACCTAAAGCTTCCTGAAAACACATTACTGGGTTAAGGTGATGCTGGAAACAGGGCTCTGTGTCAAAGGGAA